>PYXC01002464.1:42500-50000 GCA_015244755.2 Tenualosa ilisha | reverse complement strand
TCTCTCTCTCTCGTCTTTCAGTGAAGACACAGCTTGTCCAGCCTTGCCTGTGCATGTACTCTGAAAATACTTTGACTGGCCATGTTAGCATGTGGGTGTGTGTTTGTTTACATGTTCCAGTGGAGTGTGTGTGTGTGTGTGTGTTTTAACTCAGGTAGTTTGGATCTGGTATTAGAACAGTGTAAACATGCCCCGTGAGTTGGATGCAGTGTTTGGTGTAGATTAATTTTAATTTAACACATGACAAATAGCAAAAGAACGAAAGAGAGATGGAGAGAGAGAGAGAGAGAGAGAGAGAGAATGATAGAAAGAAGCGAGGGAAGGGAGGGAAGAAGGGAGTGTGAGAGTAAGAGAGAGAGAGATGGAGAAGAAGGATTATGAAAAGACAATGATGAGAACTAGACAGACTCTTCTTTCATATGTGCAAATTACTTGACAATAAGAGACCCTCAGCAATTAGTTGCATAAGTGGTCACAATACAATGTGGACAGCACTCTCTTTCTTTCTCGCTCTGACAAACAGACAGACACACACACACACACACACACACACACACACACACACACACACACACACACACACACACACACACGTGCTGCTGTGGTGAAAGTGGTAGCTCATATTGTCTTTATGGTCGCCTGCATCACAGTCTGCAGCAAAGATAGCCCAGACAAGCGCTAGCGCCGCCAGCTTGATTTAGCACCTAGAACTTTTCTGGCTCGCTCGCTCGCTCGTACACACACACACACACACACACACACACACACACACGCACACACACACACAGCTGCACTATGCCAAAGCCCTAAAGATGCCATAAGGCTGAGCCTCGGTGCATTCAGCACTGTAATTGACTCATAATTCAACCTAACTGGTCAGCCGACATGCAAAAGCACAGAGACAATAAGAGTCTGTAAGTGAACCCGAAAAGCCCATTGAAGAAGGTATTGGGTAATCGATACTGGCAGGAGTATTGAACTGGATATTGATCATTGATGGGAAGGCTAATGAATCCAGGAAATATGATAGGGATCTAGTATACACATAAATACATCTAGTATACACATAAATACTCTTTTTTGTGCACTGCTGTGATTGTGTGCATTGTTTGCCACTGTGTCTTCCAGTGCACAGATCTGTGATCTGAGATATTTTTGAGTTCATACAGTGTATCTGCTTTATCTCTGCTAGATCTGCGGCAATGATGGGACAACTTTTCGCATTAATTGGTCTCTTTTTAATCAAGGTTGTCATGTCCTGGTTGTATGGTGATGGTGGTATGGTGATCCTGTCCTGATCATGTGTTGATCGTGTGATGATCATGTTGTGATCGTGTGTTGATCGCGTGTTGATCATGTGATCATGTTGTGATCGCGTGCTGATCGCGTGTTGATCGTGGTCATGATCATGCTCTGTGTGTGTCCTGATGATTTCCTGATTGTGTCCTGATCATGTCCTGATTGTGTGGTGACCTAATGTCTAATGTGCTGCTGTCACTGGTGTTGCGTTCACCATTGGCAGCTCCTCCTGCTGCTAGTCAGTGTCACTGCATCTAAGGACTCACCTGAAGTTACCTCTCTCTCCCAATATCTCTCTCTCTCTCTCTCTCTCTCTCTCTCTCTCACCTAGCTGTATTTGGTGTCTATTCTGTCTCACAGTCAGTCTATTCTAAGTCTATGTGGTTGTAACTCTTTTCAGTGTGCATACTTCAATTTCTATACTCGGTGAGTGTTGAGTGTGTTGTGTTGGTTGTTGGGAGGGAAGAGATTTATACAGTAATTGAATAAGATGATGACATGCTGGCAGAGGGCTGGGATTTCGTTTTATCTCATTTTACTTTTTCTTCTTTATCAGGGTGTTTTAAATGTACTGTAGATCTGTGTGTGTGTGTGTATGCGTGTGTGTGTGTGTGTGTGTGTGTGTGTGTGTATGCGTGTGTTTGTGTGTGTGTGTGTGCCTCACCCAGCCTGGTAAACAGATGCTAAGATCCTCCAGCGACGCAACACATCGTCACATCACACCACACCACACCACATGACAGCATAAGACACCACAACACAACACAACACAGCACAGTACAGCACCAGACACCCCATCACCCCCCTTAACAGTAACATAGCAGGCTTCCCCCCAGTAGCTGCTGAGGAAGGCAGAGACAGAGGAACATATTTTCCTTCTTCACTCTCTGAATGAGACGGATGAAGTGGTGCGTTGAAGGAGAGTGGAGAAGACAGGCTTCCTTCTGGACGGTGCCATTCACCAGACCCTGTTCCGATTTTGCAACGTTCAGACAACTCAAGGATTATTAGGCATACCAACCAATGATGTGTCACCTGTTTTGAAGTTTGAGTCACCTTGACCAATGGCAATGGGATTTGTGAACCAGTGTCTGTGACGGACGGCTAGCTTGCTCAGTCGTGAAGAGAGTTCACTAATTAGCTTTTCAAATGAGCAGGTTTTTGAATTAGCAGCTCTGCACTCTGACATTTCCCACTCTTACTCGCAGGGCATGTTCCTCAACATACATACACACACACACACACACACACACACACACACACACACACACACACACACACACATACACTCTGTCTTTCTCTCGCTTAGTGTCTGTCTGTCTTCTGTCTCTCTCTCGCTCTCGCGCTCTCTCACACACACACACACGCACACACACACACACACAAACACCTAACTAGCCTGAGGTTAAATAAGCAGAACCTTGGCTTTTGAGGACTCTCCAGAGAATTGGTTTTGCAGCATCAAGCAACATGGTCTACATGCATATTGAATGCATGGTAATTATGATGATAATGATGATGGTGGTGATGATAATGATGTCCCTGGTGTGGGTGATGAGTCACGGAAGCATTATTATTGGTGTCCAGTTGTCCTGCAGCTACTGTGCTGAAGGCAAACTTTGTGAATTGCTGAAACCAAAAGGTCACGGGGTCGTGCCCCAGAGATCACTGCAACGCATGTGTTTTGCTACGCAAGACAAAAAAGTGTCGGTGTCAAATGAGTCAGGTCTGTGGAGTCCACAGTGGTGATGTGGTCTGGCTGTCTTAACAACCCCACCCACCTCCCGACGCAAACGCAAACGTACACTCACACACATACACGCCACACAAACATATGTGTGTGTGCATACATACACACACACAGCTCCTGCTAGGCACTCTGCAGCTTAGTGACGTCTGACTCCCCATGTAGGCCGGCTTATTGCCCTTCCTGCCAGAGGAAACTACAGACCCCCCACTAACCACATCTCTCTCTCTCTCTCTCTCTCTCTCTCTCTCTCTCTCACACACACTCACACACACACATAAACACAAGAAATCACTGCTGTGTTAAGCCGCTTCCTTATCTGCTTGACTTTCAGTGAATCACCTTAGTCTGTGCTGATTGGCCTACAGCTCCAGGTAGCGTTATCCATTGGCATTAGCATAAGCACTGCTCTGATGTTAGCCCTGCCAGTAAAGGCCCATTAGGCTACAGTCTTCTCTAACTCATAACTGCAGATATGGCGCTAGCTATCTCCATTGCTCCTGCTGAGTGGCTAAATGGATGGCTAGCATGGAAATGGCAGAAAACAGCTTAATAATTCAGAACACAAGAGGGCTGTCTGTGTATGTGTGTGTGTGTGTGTGTGTGTGTGTGTGTGTGTGTGTGTGTATGTGTGTGTGTGTGTGTGTGCAGATTCAGGTAAAGCTACTCTGACGTTAGCTCACGCACCAAATGCCTAATCAAGCTTCTTTGAATCCCAGCTGCCACCGTTGTGCCCTTGAGCAAGGCACTTAACCCTAAGTTGCTCTAGGGGAGACTGGCCCTGAACAACAACGGATAGTTGACAAAATCGAAGTCGCATTGGATAAAAACCATAAATGCATAAATGTAAGTCATGTGCTTTACAGTCCCTAACACTGGCAGCAATTCGCATAATGTCTGCTTGTCACCTCCAAAGTTAAAGTCAGTTTTTCCATTGAAGTTATTTCCACTCGGTTATTGCCATTGAATACATACATTAGCATTCCTTGCATTCCATAGTCTTTTGTTGCTTGTGGCGTGTAGTCCAGCTATGGCTTAAAGCGATAGTTGCTTGTGGCGTGTAGTCCAGCTATGGCTTAAAGCGATAGTTGCTTGTGGCGTGTAGTCCAGCTATGGCTTAAAGCGATAGTTGCTTGTGGCGTGTAGTCCAGCTATGGCTTAAAGCGATAGTTGCTTGTGGCGTGTAGTCCAGCTATGGCTTAAAGCGATAGTTGTGGAAGAATTGGGAACAAGCTAGACCAGATAGCAAACTGGCAGCTAACACTAGCTGAATGGTACCGTAAGTAACGAAAGCAAAAATGAGCTTATGGCACCACTGAGTTAACGTAAGCTGCCTGTTCACTATTTGGTCTATGTTGTTCAACGTAGCTTGTACAGCAGGGCTGTGAATGCAATGATGCCGACCGATCACTTTAGGTATGCGCTAACACCATACATTTTAGAATTTAGCTTACTGTTTGCTAAGTTTGAAAGCCAAACCAGGAGCTTCTTAGCAACGTGTTGTAGTGTTCAACAGAGGGCCTAAAGTGGGATATTTCCTGGTTCTACTAGGACAGTTGGCTGTGGAGTCGACAGTTGTGCATTAAGTTTCCCAGTTTTCAACCTTCATAAGCCAGACTGCAGAGTTCTTATCCGTTTCATCTACGCTGCTGTTTTGAAGTCTCGGCTGCCAACATCTCCTAACCCAGAAAAAATATACATCATGGCCTGTCCTAGCTCTCTCTCTTTCCCTCTCTCTCTTTTCTCGCTCTTATTCTTCATCTCTCTCCTTCTCACTCTCTTCTGTCGTCTTGCAATCTTAACGTCTTATTCAGTTGACAGAGGGAAGTGGCAGGTTCATTAGATGAGGAAAACAACAACGTGTGATATGGGCTCCCTGGTGTGACACTGTGAAGTCTGGATCTGTGCATGCATGTGAGCAAGGAAGGAGCGTGTGAGCGTGTGTGGGGGAGGAACGCAACTGTGCGAGTGTGTGCTGTTTGAGAGTGTGTGTGTGTGTGTGTGTGTGTGTGTGTGTGTGAGTGAGATGTGAGGTGTGTTTATGAGAATGTGTGCAAGCCAAGCTCAGATTTATTTTTTGCACTCAAGCTTGGCCCATATATTTCTCAGTAATTTCACATACACATGAACGAATGCCTCCCATCCCACAGGCAGACTTTCTATTTCTCTCTCTCTCTCTCACTCTCACACTCTCTCTCTCACTCTGTACAGTATAATCAGCAAATACCTTTGCACGCTATAATTGTTACACCAGCATGCCACACTCTCTCTCATTGGCTGTTGCTATCTTTGTTGACTACAACAGGCCTCGTCATTGGCCCTTCAGCACCATCACCAACACCCTCCTCCCCAAACCGGTTGCCATATTTCCTTTAAGTTGCTCTGGCCGAGTTTCATGCCTAGCTCCCGTCCCTTCCATAGTTGCTAGGTAACTGCTGTTCTCTGGTTTCTCTCCAGTTGTCCTCGGGTTGGTTATAAATGGATCAGGGAAGGAGAGGCAGCCTGCTTTGCCATCCCATCGTCTCGCACCGTAACCGTGGTAATAGCCCAATGGCAATTGCCATGGCGATAACAGACTTGTTCTGCTTTGAGGCGCAGTGCTGTAGCCAGACCGGGCCAATGGAGCAGGAGTGCTTCGATCTGTTTTGTTAAAGCAGCACAGTGTTTGTAAATTGCACAAACTGATCTGAGATCTGATGAATCAGCTTTTTTTTTTTTTTTTAATGACTTTCGCAAGGTTGGCTGAAGTGTTTTCAGCAAAACTTCAAAGATACCAATTACTAATGACCAACTATTGAAAAAAACAAAACAAAAAAAACAACAGCAGCAGAGAACAGCAAACAGCAGAAAAGCAAAAAGGTGATCCATTAAGGGCTGGATAGATAACACAAAAAGTCAGCTTAATCTGTGAGATATGCTCTGCTGCCCATTTGAATGGGCCGTTTATCAACCTTAGAGCTTGTGCGGTTTACAATTACTGTCCAGAAGATGGAGAACCGTAGCACTGGAAAAGCCTATACATGCAAAGCCATTGCCATTGTAATCCATAGTAGCTGGCTTTGTGCGGTGCTGCAATGGAGACTTCGGTGCATGGTAGACACTCGGACAGGGTTTCTCATTATCCTTTTCCCCACACAGGTTTGTCAGGGGTAAACAAACTGGTGTAGACCAGTTCTGAAAACAGGGGGGTGCACTATTTGTGTGTGTGTGTGTGTGTGTGTGTGTGTGTCTGTGTGCCATGGTCACTGTAGAGTCCTTAGAGGCTCTGAAATAGAATCTCAACCTCAATCTCTGACCTGAAATGCCAGAAGGTTCCATCATCGACCCGTGACCTCCTTCCTCCCCAATGACATCACATATCGATGGGCCAAGAAAAGCAGACATGGAGTGTGTTGTGTTGAATGGAAGGATGAGGTCATATGTGTGTGTGTGTGTGTGTGTGTATGAGTCTTTGTCTTTGCTCATTAGCCCAATCAGTCAGTGCAACCATTGATCTTCTATTCCTCTAAGAGAAGGAGCGGAGAGGGAAAAGGGGAGAGGGAAGTAATAGACAGGAAGAAAGAAATGGAGAGAGAGAGAGAGAGAGAGTTGGAGTTCAACACAGTGCCCAGGGACCATGGCTCAAGACCTCCCCCCTCATTGCGGTCATTAAAAACCCAACGGTCCACTGGTGCAGCTGTGGATGCGAATAGGGCCATCTATGCCCCATCATTTGGGACGTCCTAATCTGTTTTGCCGTCCCTAGCCGTCAGCACAGACACAGGCACACAGGGCCTCCTTTGTTCTCCGGCCCTCCACAGGCCCCAATTAGGACCTGCAATTAGAGCCCAGGCAGGAGCAGCAGAGGGCAGAGGAGTGGAGGAGTGGAGGGCACTGTCTGCAGCGCCTGCTGATGGTTGATTAACTTAGCTTGCCTGTGGCCCAAACATGAGATCATTGGAGGGCATTTATCTGAAGGCGTTTTCTCGGGCCTGTCTTATTCGAACCTAAGGGCATAATGGAGAGAGAGAGAGAGAGAGAGTGAGAGAGAGAATGTGTGTGTGTGTGTGTGTGTGTGTGTTTATGTATGCGAGTGTGTGTGTGTGTGTGTGTGCGTGCATGTCTGAACCGATGTGCAGAGATAAACACCATGTTGAAGAACAAACAAACACATTCTAACAGTTACAGTTGTGTGATATTACAAACATAGACACCCACAAGCACTCACAGACACACTCACACATTCTAAAACACCTGTATTTAAGGAAAAGACAGACACATACCACACACACACACACACAGCCGTCATTTCTGTCAGAGACAGACAGAAGACGGATGTTTTAAGTGAAGACATTTTCAAGGTTAGCAGGAAGCACAGATTTTGAAAAGTCAGTCTGTTTATATAATGTTAGATTAGACTGACTATGCAGTTTGACTTCAGCAGTGATGCAGTGGTGAGTTGGGCTGGGGTGGGT
>PYXC01002464.1:0-37500 GCA_015244755.2 Tenualosa ilisha | reverse complement strand
GTAACCCTTCTGTGACCCGAAGCTCATCCTTCTATGGTGTTGAAGCTCACGATTACCTCGTCCTATTTTATTTCAAATACGTCCTGACATCCATTCTCTCTATGTTGCCCCCTGTAGGAGCCGAGCGGGAACCACACCCCGCCTCAACTGTCGCCGTCGCTGAGCCAGACGGCCTACCCCAACGCCGGCTCACTGGACGTCCAGCACCTCATCATGCAGGCCGACGCTCGGCGCCGACGCAATGACAACTACTTCGACGACGTGCCCCGCTCCAAGCTCGAGCGACAGATGGCCCAAGTCAGCATGGTGAGGGGCACCATGGGATATTTTGTTTACGATACCAAAAAGCTGTAGAGGCTTAATGACGGGCAGTGAGAATCGTGTTTTTAAACTAAGGCTATTGTGCTGTGGTTGGGAGCATGAGATGACCTGCTGATATTTGCGTTTGTTCAGAAATCATACTAGCTGTTGTACTAGCGTACTAGTTTTTGCTAAGGTGTGAAATAAGTGACAGCTTAGCATAGACTTTAGACTTTACTCTTTGCCTATCATTTAAATAATAGTGCACAGTGTAACAAGGGTCTTTCAGGTATACGGAATCAGACTGAACTGAGCATTTACATCACCAGACAGTGACATGAACTGTACATGCTAGGCCACTATACCCATCTATATGAGAATTTAGTGAACCTATTTGATTTTTTTCTAAGGGGCATCTCATGCAAAAACAGTAAGTACGAAATGGAGACAGTAGAGGATAAGATCACAGTGGTGTAGAGAGAGGGTGAAGGGGCCAGGTGAGAGAATGCTAATGGGCTGGACTCATTCACTTTACCAAGGGCCATCTTGTACTACAGTTCACAATCATGTACAGTATTTTGTATATTTGTCATGTGGGCAAATGTTGGTTCCACTCTCTCTCCAGAGAGGTTGAATGTGTGTTTGGACTGGAGCTTTGGAACAGAGCAAGGTGTTTGAGTTAGAGATGTTGCAATGCTACTGTCGTACTTGAACTGTTTCATCATCAGCCCGTGGGCTGTTGACAGAACACACACACACACACACACACAAACAAACAGAACAATAGCATCAAAGCCACAACCCTGTAATGCTCCCCTCTCTGCTGTGTTTGTGTGTGTGTGTGTGTGTGTGTGTGTGTGTGTGTGTGTGTGTGTGTGTGTGTGTGTGAGTGCATGTATGCTATGGAAGCCTGCAGACAGATTCTGCTGCTCAGTCGTGCTAAAACAAAACAAAAACAAAACAAACAAACAGTTGCTTTTGTGCAGATAATCACAAGCCTCTTCTCAAGCCCCTTAGACTGTTTCTCAACCCTGCCGGCATAAGCAGGTAAACAGATTCATGCTAGGCTGTTGGAAACGAGACAAGTGCACCGCAGGTCCCCCTCTAAAGAGGGACAGCATTGCATTACTGTCTGTTGTGGCACTCCACACAAGAGGAAATGATTAAAGATTTACACAGCATTTATAATGCATTCATAACACCGTTTATAACTGCGTAAAGCATGCAGTAGTACGAAATTATTATCGTTATTGTTGCTGTTGTTATAATTACTACTATTATAATTATTATTGTTATCATTTATGTCACAAACTATGAACTACTATTCAATGACAAATACTAATGATGACGAATAACAGTCAAATTCTTCTTTGATGTGCTTATACTGCAGTATTTACAGTCATGAATTTGATGTAGTACCTGATACATTTAGAGTGGAGTCCATTATCATCCGTATGCATCAGTGGCAGCTTGGTGTCACTGAGTTGATTGAAAGATACTAGTTAATATCTCTGCTTCCCTTTAGCGTCAGAGAAGAGTAATTTCTCACTCAAATGGTTTAATGGCCCAAGGATGACTCAGGATAATAGTGTCTAAAAGTGACTCAGCAGTCTGCCATGCAAGCTGTCATATGGGAGGCCCTTTGATCTAGAGTTGAGAATTAGAGGGGGTGTAACAGACCAAGTATACACACACACACACACACACACACCCTGACAGACATTCACATACACACACACACTCAACATCATAACTTTGTTTGAAGTGTGTGTGTGTGTGTGTGTACACTTGTGACATCCGTCCGGCACAAGCGGATTGAGTCACAGCAGACAGTGGCGGCAGCACAGAGGACGTCTCAGAGCTACTGAGGAATTATCTTCTCAAAGCGAGCAAGTTTTCATTTCATATCCTCATCGTGCGTGCACACACACACACACACACACACACACACACACACACACACACACACACAGACAGACAGACACATCCATGGCTTCAGCTCCAGCTCCAGCCTCCAGCTCTCCTTTTAGCTCAGGGAGAATCTCAGACCCCAAACTCAGACCCACGTCAGCACCACTGTTGACGCACGACTTTGCCACAGATATGAACAGATCAAAAAGGGAAAGAGATAGAGATGGAGAGCTAGAGGGAGGAGAAAGAGAATGACAATGACAATGAGAGAGACTATATATGCTAATTTGTGCTATGTGCTAATTATATGCTAATGCTATTAGGAAATCCACATATAGACACTTGGAGTTATTGTTGTGTACCCCTTGGATGAATTATTTGACAGTACCTGGGTCTTTATTTATCATCCCAGTGGAGCATTTTGAATTTGCAAATTTGTATTTGAATCAAAAATCGATAGAGATGAGAGGACAGTTTAAACACACACAAAGAGAGGTGAAGTCATTAAGGAGAAAAGATGAGCTTTTTTTTTTTAGGGATGGGTAGCGAGGGGCTTAGGAGATGAAGTTCCTCTTCTATTGGTTAGTTTGTTTGTTTGTTTGGAGGAAACGTCAGGCAAAAATTAAGCACAGAGCCTTAATGAATTCTCCCTTGTCCTTAGCGAGTTGTGAGCGGAAGCTTCCAGAATTGGCTAGTTTAAGAAAAAAAAGAAAGAAAAAAAACAAACAGACCCTGCTGGGTGGAGAGGCTCCCCACAGCTGCAGGGGCCCATCAGCTACCGCTGTGAACTGAGGAGGTGCAGAGCAGAGGGGGGGGTGGGGGTGGGGGTTGGGGGGGCAAATTAACACCCTCGACAGATTCAATTCGGCAGTCGAGCTGGCAATTTATCCACAGCCAGCCAGCACAGTGAAAAGAGGCGAACATTGCTCGTGTGTGTGTGTGTGTGTGTGTGTGTGTGTGTGTGTGTGTGTGTGTGTGTGTGTGTGCCGACTTTCAAAATAGTAGACAGCAAGGGCAAGCAAAGGATAGAGAGGCCAAGAGAAACAGAAGCAGTTTGTTTTCCAGCATAGTTAATTGAAATAAATTGCAAAATGTCAAAAATCGTTTAAACCAAAATTCTTCTCAGGGGGTCTCCTTGACCAGTGCTCTTTGTTAATGTGCTGTACTCTTTTTGCTCGATCCCTTTCTTACAGTAATTTCAGTTTTATTGCTCCTCGTTAGCAGTGCCTATTTCTTATTACACATTCTTTTCCTGTGTTTTAATCTCTGGTCAGGCACAGTGTCTGAATCACTATGACATAGTTTTTGCTGTTGGTCTGTTTTCTTTGCTGTGGGGAGGGGGGGGGGGGGGGCGTATATGATACTCTAGTCTACGACTTTTGATCCAGGTTTACATGTTAAATGTGGTTTAGACACCCTACAATACATTCAACAAACATATTGCAATAGATGAGTCTGTGTATAGGGGTGTCTATGCTGTTGTTGCTATGGCTTAAACTGCATAGAATGATACTGATGTCTGATTGGTTGATTCATTGTTGGTATTGTTGTCGTTGTTGTTTTTCAGCAAGGAGAATGGTGTGAACCAATCACGTTGCGACCCCCCAACGAGGCCACATCATCCACCCAGTGCAGTACTGGCAGCATCATCCAGAGAAACTGATCTTCCAGTCATGTGACTACGAGGCATATGTAAGTTCGTGATGTGGCCGATGCACTATAGGTGTTGACGTGTCAGATGTGGTGTGTGTACATGCGCAATGTCTGCCGTCAGTAATTACACACCACACACGAACCACACATGCACAAACACAGCCTTTGATCGGGACCCAATCATTTCTGTTTCTCTCTGTATGTGCGTGTGTGTGTGTGTGTGTGTGTGTGTGTGTGTTGGGGGATGTTAATGTGTACATTTGTGTATGGTTATAAACATCTGTGTGGTGTTCGGATGAGTGCGTCGCACTCCACTCTATCAGAAGACACATGAGTGTGTTACCCCACACACACCTACACACACACCTCTCAGTTATTCAGTGTCTCAGCCTTGGATCAATACCACTCAGCTTCTTCTTTGGCAGTTATTCTCAGTACCAGAGTAAATTTAGACCAAAGGTTATGTAAAGCCACCGCTGTTACCATGACGCAGACACCTGATTGGTTGCCTGCCCCCGCGGTGCGCCTTGATGATTCTGCTGCACAAGACTGTGATGTAAAAGTATGAAATCTGAAATTCAATTGGCTCACAAAATGCAGTTATCTCCGAATAGGATCGGCTGTGCGTGAGAGAGGTGCATCCTGGGACAGAGAAAAAAACATGCAATGTAGAGAGTAAAGGATAAGATCATAGAGGTAGAGGTGGAGAGAGAGATGAGAGAGGCCAGCTGATAAGATTATATGGGTTGCACTCGTTCACTCATCCCTTGTTTCATAGTGGGAGGGATGGGAGGAGGAGAGAGAGGGGGAGAGCCTGGTCTGTCAGAGATTCATTTTTGCCTTTATGTTTTTATTGTCATTGTTGTTGTTGTTGCTGCTGCTGTTTGGTGTCTGACCGGCAGTTCAGAGGAAGTTCAGTTCAGTGCGCAGCGCAGTTTATGGCATCTCCTCTGTCGTCTGCCTCAAACTTCATAGCCCACGATAAATCTCTGAAGGAGATGAGGAGGGGATGAAAATAAGAGAGGGATTTAGGAACACCTGTCATCGTAAGATAAATTCAACACAACTTGCTCTCTTTCTTTCTTTCTCTCTCTCACTCTTTTTTTCTCTGTCTCTATCTCTTCTGACTCTCTGTCTGTCTTGTCTTCCTTTCTGTCTTCGTCCTCTTTTTCCTCTCTCTCTTCTCTTCTCATCTTTTTTTTCTCTCCTCTCCCTTGTCTCTCTATCCTCTCTTTGACCTGTGGATCTGGCATCACTTTCCCCTCTGCTTAGTGCACCCATCCTGCTTTGGCATCATTAAGTCAGAGTGTAGAGAGAGCATCAGCATCATCTCTCCTCCAGCAGACAGCCCTGCACGCACGCACGCACGCACACACACACACACACACACACAGTGCCGTGAGAGAAACTCACTCACGAGCCATCAGCGTAACACTCTTCAATAGCTGTAGAGTTTATATGAAGGAATTAATTATTTGAGGTTTTTATGGGTGCACAAGAGTATTAGGTCTTGTCTGGGTTCATTGTTCTGAAAACCTTAATGAATTAAATAAAAACAACAGCCTCTCCAGTAAATGCATATTTTATGTGTTTTACTGTGAGAGAGCTTGTCACTATTGTACCGTAAATAAATAAATAAATAAATAAATAAATAATAATTCACTGAAAGTCCTCCATCGCTCAAGCATCTGTGCTGTAATGATATTACAGCCCACTGCTTGCAAGCGGATCAGGGCATGTCGGAGGGTATAACACTGTTAGCGAAGACCCCGCCTGCCCCCTCTGTCCTCTTATGTCACACACACACACACACACACACACACACACACACACACACACACACACACAGAGAGAGACGTTGTCAGGCACGGGGGCGAGTTTAGTCAGTGTAGGTCTCGCCCGCAGCAGAGCCGTATCCCAGAATGCCACTCTAATCACCACGCAACATCTGCGCCGCATGCAGATCCCCCGTCACACCCCCTTGTCTGCGATGAGATGTGACAGGGACAGAGAGAGAGCCCCCATTCAGGCCCTTTTTGTGTTATTGTGTGGCCATTTGTGATGAGGACGTATCAATGCTTCAGTGGTCCTGTGTCCTTTCTTCAGCACAAGCAGATTAAATGGCACTGCAGTCCCATTACCAGAAATTGGGAGATTGTTTGTGTGTGTGGGGGCGGGGGTGGGGGGTGTGGGGGGGTGTAGATGTGTGAGGTTAGAGCCATTCATTCATAGCATCTTGTAAAACACGACGGACAGGTCCTTGGGTGCAAGGGTATCTAATTCAGTGCTGGGCCAGAAATAGATGCGAAAAAGCTGTTCAAATCAATGTTTTCAATGTCCGTGCTTAGAGAACATGCACAATGAATTTGAAGTTGCAATGAACATTCTGTCCATATTCATCATTCCAGCACTGATATCTGTTACAGTACAGTGTTCATAGTATGAATTTCATGCATTTACTGTGTATCTCCTCCACTAATTCTGTACTGTATGTTTGCATTTTAATCTAATATTTATTTCTACTGTGCTATTTACGTATACGTATACTCTATACCGACGCATTCTTTGGCCAAATCCCAATGTCCTCCATAACCGTGAGCTCTAAGCCCTCAAAGATGTCGTTGACATGAATCAACCAGTCATGAAGTTGAGTCAAGCCAGTTAAGTCTTAAGTTTGTGAGGGTACAGTGTTTAAGGTGACATTGGGATTCAGTCCAATACATGTACACATACTAGCCCCGTTTACAAAGACACTTTTAATTGGAATAGAAATGGAAAAATACCTCAGTTTTTTGAGACAACTGACAGCAGTTTACTGTCCTCATCCAAAATTCTACTTTAGTGTTACGAGTTATTCTCCTTAAGTTACCTCCTAGCAACACTGAAGACATCTTGTCTTTGATTACCATTTGGAGGTGATTTAAAAAACAGGCTAAATGCATGCCTGTGTCACATGACTACTTAACATCTGATAGGAACAGAATGTTGTTGCGATCCAGAATTTTTAATCAGAATAGTTTAATCGGAATGGCAGAAAATCTATTCATGTAAACGGGGCTGCTGTTTGTCCATTCTGCTGGTTCTTCATCTTCTATTTTGTCCTCCTGAGGCTGGAGTGATATTTTTTCCTGACATGCCTTCATGAATCTGCTCCTCTGACACACGCTTTGAAAGACACTCACTGCCAGTGGCACTGGGCTAGTGCAGTATGTCTGACCCCTCCTTAAGTTAACGAAGTCTATGGTTTGTGTGTGTGTGTGTGTGTGTGTGTGTGTGTGTGTCCTCTACAGCAGGAACCAGAGAAAGTCTCCTGGGAGCCACTAGGGGGTCACAGGCTAGTTGAGGGTGTTCTGGAAATAAACCACAGCATGGAGAGGTGACATCAGCAATAGCGAGAGAAAGAGATAGAGAAACAGAGAGAGAGAGGAAGGGTAGAATTAAAGAGAAAAGAGAAAGGTATGTACCATCTTAGAATCAAAGTGTGGTGGTAGAGAGAGAGAGTAGAGAGAAACAGGATGGAGAGATAGAAGCCATTTGTCAGAGAGGCTCAGTGAGATGGTGTGAAAAAGAGAGAGGGATTTAGGCATGCAGAGAGCAACAGTGAGAGAACATCAGTCAAGGGATGATAGAGGAGGACACACACACACACACACACACACACACACACACACACGTCACATCACATCGCATCGTAAGTACAGATCACCCGGCAGAGTACTGTGATGTACTCATAAACAGGTCTTCATTAAATCAGGTGGCTGCCAGTTGTCACATCAGCAGTAAACTCTGTCCTTGTTCAGTCATACCCTCAGAATTGGCTGGCTTTCAGTGCCAAAAATCACATCTATGTGCTACTGCTACGCGCCTGTCAGGACCCCCCCTCCCTTTCCAAGGTTTTCCTACTAGCTGCCTGAACAAAAATGACCTCCCCACCCAGCACCTCTCACCCCACCGCCCATCAGCACCCGTCCTCCTTGGCGCAGTGCCATTTACAGTAGGGCTACGGGCCAGGACAGGAAATGATGTGCCCGTGGACACGGTGATGTCATCCAGGGGAGGCAATTTCTGATCTGTCGCCGCGTCTCAGACATGCAATCAATCACGGCTTCTATTTCTCGTACACATACACACCCGCCATGCAAGGGACTTGTCGTGTCACACATCCCTCACATACATGCTTGACACACACACACACACACACACACACACACACACACACACAATCACACACACATATATATAGACCTCTCTCTCTCTCTCTCTGACATAAACACACACATTTATACACACACACACACACACACACACACACACACCTCATCTCTCCATCTCAACCTCATCAAGGCCTCCCGTAGTCTCCCACGGCCACAGCTATGCTATCAGTGACTCCACTCCATCTCCCCTGTCTCTGCAGCACCCTCGCCATCAGGCTTTAATTATTCACCAGCCTCTCCCAGTCACCAGCTCACACCCCATCCACTGGGTGTGTTTAGAACGTGGATGTCCCCTGCACTGACTGCATACATAGACGACCTAGAGGCGTCTTCCATATGTAGCCTAATGGATGCCAGCTAACCTAGCGGTGCATGTGGAACGTTTGTAAACTTCGCTCCTGATGCGATGTGCTAGTCTGGGACATATCGAACTACAGGTGTCTTGGATATGTAACAGATGCCAGATAGCCTAGCTGTACCTGTAGAACATTAGTAAACCTCTCTTCTGATGTCTCAAGTGTATGCTAGTCAGTTGACGGTCAGCCAATCCGCTGTTAGGTTGTTGTGAGGTTGTGGGTGCGAGCCTGGGGCTGTACTGTGCAGGATGACCTTTGTTACACAAGGATTTATATTTGAGTTATTATGGTGTCAGTGGAATTAGACCCAAGTCAAGATTTATGGCCATGATGCCATTTTGTATGATGTTCAAGTTGAAGCTGCACCATTGTGATTGTGATTGTTGAAGCTACACCATTGTGATTGTTGTTATACTGTGTGGATCGTAGTTTCAGTTGAATTGATAGGGTGTCAGTGACATTAGATCTAGCAAAAGGTGGCTGTAGGCTGCAGTCATTTTAATTTGATGTGAAAGTATGCCATAGGTGTTTATTACTATTACTAATACTTCTAGAAGTGGCATAACTGTGATTGTTGTGGTGTGAATGTTATACTTTTTTAAGTTACCTCCTAGCAACACTGAAGACATCTTGTCTTTGATTACCATTTGGAGGTGATTTAAAAAACAGGCTAAATGCATGCCTGTGTCACATGACTACTTAACATCTGATAGGAACAGAATGTTGTTGCGATCCAAAATTTTTTATCAGAATACTTTTTCTCCACCTGTGTGTTGTTTGTTTGTTTCATTTAACCAGATTGTTTGGGGTTTTTTTGTTTGTTTGTTCCTCAGTATCTGGGCTCCATGCTAGTGAAAGAACTGAGAGGAACGGAGTCAACACAGGACGCCTGTGCCAAGATGAGGGTAAGAGCCACACCTCATGAAACTATACCAATACACCAAACTCTGCCATACTAAATGGACTGCATTTATATAGCGCTTTTCTACTCCTACGAGTACTCAAAGCGCTTTACAGTGTATGCCTCACATTCACCCATTCACACACATGCATTCACACACCAGTGGCAGAGGCTGCCATGCAAGGTGCCAACCTGCCACCAGGAGCAATTTGGGGTTCAGTATCTTGCTCAAGGACACTTTGATGGGGTCAGCCAGAGTGGGGCTCAACCTGTAACCCTCCGGTTGCCAAACGGCACTTCGACCACCTGCCCCACCACCACCCCACTAACCACACAAAACACCAAACTACACCATACTGCAACTGACAGAACACCAAACTACACCATTCTACAACAGGCTATACAACAGACTATACCATACTAAACTACACTTTACACTGAACTACACCACACTAAACCAGGTAATACACCAAACTACACCATACTACAACAAGCTATACCATACTAAACTACCACTCTTAACTATGCCACACCAAACTATCATACTCAACACACACACACACACACCACCACCACGCACCACCACGCACACACACACACACACACACACACACACACACACACACACACACACACACACACACAATTCTGTGGCACATAAAACTGTTTTTTAGGAAACATTTAGTTACAATAAAGGAAGGTTGATGAAAGGGCAAGAGCATTTAGTAGGGGTGGATATTACTAACCTAATAATTATTTATTCATTTATTAATTATTAAGCAGTTTATGAACTTTCCCAAATTGCAGGCTGGTGAGTCACACCAGTGCAGCATCAGCAGAGGTAGACTCTGCCCTGCTCATCTAGTCCAGTCATGCCTCTACACCTCTCACCTGAAGGGCATGCTCACTCCTAACGCATTAGGCTGAAACCACCCACACACACACACACACACACACACACACACACACACACACACACACACACACACACACACACACACACACACACACACACACATCTGTTGAGACCTGCAGAGCCATTTCACTGCATCAAAGAAGGAATGCATTGTGGGAATGTGAAGAAAGGAAGGGTGGATATGATCCCACACTCCCACTCTCTCTTTCTCTCCTTCTCCTCCCTCTCTCACTTTCCGTCTCTCTCTCTTACCTACTGAATCACTCCCTCACTTCTCTCTCTCCCCCTCATGCATCTCTCTCTCTTTCTCCCTCTTCTCTCTATCTTCCTCATCCCCCCATCTCTCCCATGGGGTGGCACTGCAGTGTGAATCTCCAGTCTGCACCAGTCCCTTTAAAATTCATGTGATCTGCCACAAGCCTTTCCCCCACTTCCCTCCCTCTCTCCCTCCCTCCCTCCTTCTCCGTATCTCTCCCTTTTTCTCTCACTTCTCCTTCTACTCTTCCTCTCTCCATCTCTCATCCCACTCATCCCCCTCTTATCTTTGTCTCTCTCTCTCTGTCTCATTATCTTCTTTTTCTTTCACCCTGCTGATCTGCCCCTTTAAATTAAACAAATATACAAGTGCCAACATCTCAGACACCTCCTCTGGCTTTCTTTCTACAAGCCCCGCCCCCCCTTCTCTCTCTTTCTCTCTCTTTCTCTCTCTCTCCCCCTGCTGTAAGTGTACACATGTATATGTAAATCCACTGCAGTTCTCTCTGTGTGTGTGTGTGTGTGTGTGTGTGTGTGTTGCTGTGTTGTGCTTCCACTCCAGAACCATCTTCATCACAGCAAAAACTGCTGCAGTGTGAAGAAGTGCACAGGCTGAGAGCAGAGACATAGACACACACACACACACACACACACACACACACACACACACACACAGACAGAGATAGAGAGAGAGAGAGAGAGAGAGAGAGAAAGAGAGAGAGGAATGAGAGAAAGAGTGGGAGGATGAGGTAAGGAGATAAAGCTGTGTAGTTTGCATCCATATCAGTCAGTAGCTACTTCAAAGGAATGTATAATGCCCTAATGATCTCACCTTTACGTCCTTGTCATAGAAGTTGCTGACGGCAAGAAAGATAAACAGAGTAGAAAACCGAGGTGGAGAATCTCTCTCTCTTCTCTCTCTCCCTATACCTGCACCAGGTGGAGGATCAGAGAAATCTGTCTAGTATGGATGGACTGATATCACAGTATACTTTAATACTGACTTCCTGCTGGCATACTGATTATGTTCAGTGCTATTTCATACCATGTCATTTATCTAGTGCCACATATATAGCACATGATATCCACTGGAAGAGATATGTAGCACCTTCATATTTAAAATGTGCGTGTGCGTGTGTGTGTGTGTGTTCATGGCTGGAAAATGGTTTGTGTTGATCTCTCTTCTCCTCTCCTCCACTTTCCAAGAAGTCGACGGAACAAATGAAGAAGGTTCCGACCATCGTTCTCTCTGTCTCATACAAAGGGGTCAAATTCATCGACGCCACCAACAAGGTGAGGAGGGTCTAAACACATCAACACAGTCCCAGTGTTTCAGACGTCACTGCCTGGAGAACACTTGAATCATCTTTGACTTCACTGCAACCTCTTTCTTTATCACTCTCCTCCCTCTCTTCATCTCGTCTTTCTTCACATATTCTCTCTCTCTCTCTCTCTCTCTCTCTCTCTCTCTCTCTCTCTCTTTCTCTCTCCCTCTCCTCTCCCTCTCCCTCTCCCCTCCCTCCTCCTGTCTCTCTCTCTCTTCAGAACATCATTGCGGAACATGAGATCCG
Organism: Tenualosa ilisha; assembly: GCA_015244755.2. Classification (NCBI taxonomy): domain Eukaryota; kingdom Metazoa; phylum Chordata; class Actinopteri; order Clupeiformes; family Clupeidae; genus Tenualosa; species Tenualosa ilisha. The sequence goes on along the minus strand of PYXC01002464.1, from coordinate 25,423 downwards.
GAACATCTCGTGCGCGGCGCAGGATCCAGAGGACCTGTCCACGTTCGCCTACATCACCAAAGACCTCAAGTCCAGCCACCACTACTGCCATGTTTTCACAGCCTTTGACGTGGTGAGAAGCACACACACACACGCACACACACATACACACACACACACACACACACACATATATAAGCACACACACACACACACACACACACACACACACACACACACACATATATATATAAGCACACACACACACACACACACACACACAAGCACAGTTTTCCATCGGTGCTAATGCACGGTGTTGCGGGACATAGTGTATGTACATACATGCATACGCCATGCCTTAGTATGTAATTGTGACATACATACACCTGCTCTCACTTTGTTTTTGCCTGCTGTCTTTCTCTCTCACACACACACAAAAACACACACACAAACACATGTGTTCTTTCGCTGACACACTTACATTAAGCGAGCACTATGTGTTGTGATTTTGACTAAAAGCTTCACAGAAGTACTTAACCATGTTAATCTTTTGATGGTTGGCTGCGTGCACTATGTCAAGAATAATTGATGATTTTTCATGAATAAAAACCATGTCCCCTCTCTCCTCTTTTCCTTTGTGTGTATCTGTGTGTGTGTGTGTGTGTGTGTGTGTGTGTCTGTCTGTGTGTGTGTTTATTATGTATATATGTGTGTGTGTGTGTGCTTGCCTTTGTGTGTATATCCTTTTGGGCATGTATGTTCATGAACTACATTCTGTGTGTATGTGTGTATATTATGTGTGTCTGTGTGTATCTGTCTGTCTTGTGTGCACGTGTGCCTTTTTGCTTGCATATCTATGCATGACTGTGTGTGTATGTGTGTGTGCATCTGTATGTTTGTGTGTGTGCATGTGCATGTGTGCCTGCATGTTTGCATATCTGTGCATGTCTATGTTTGTGTGCATGAATATCTGTGTGTGTGTGTGTGTGTGTGTGTGTGTGTGTGTGTGGAGCAGAACCTGGCATATGAGATCATTCTGACGCTGGGCCAGGCGTTTGAGGTGGCCTACCAGCTGGCCCTGCAGGCACGGAAGAGTGGTCACGGCTCCAGCACGCTCCCCGAGAGCTTCGACAGCAAGCCCGCCAAGCCCGTCCCCAAGCCCCGCGTCAACATCCGCAAGTCTGTGAGTGCCTGTCTGTCTGCCTGCCTGCCTGTCTGTCTGTCCAGCCCACTGGCTGCCGGTCTCTGGGTGGATCCTCTCTCTCTCTCTCTCTCTCTCTCTCTCTCTCTCTCTCTCTCTCTCTGTCTATATATCATTCAGTGTCTGTCTCTTCCACTATTTCTCTCTCTCTCTCTCTCTCTCTCTCTCACACACACGCACACACACGCACACACACACACGCACGCACACTTTCCTCCCTCTTTTTAGTTAATCTCTTTCCTGTTACTCGCTTACTCTCTCTGTCTCTCTCTCCTTTCTTTCTATCTGTCCCTTTCATTTCTGATTTTTTCTGAACAGTTTTGTTCTACCCCTCATTTTCATGTCTTCTCGCTGCCTCTCTCTCTCTTCTTTCTCTATGTCTCTACTCAGTCTCTCTCAGACACTGTCACACAGGACTGTCACAACCTCCATGTTGTCGTCTTCTATCCTTGGTGTCTTCTCCTGCTTATGCTCTGACAGGATCTGATAGCCTCCTATTTATTCTGATGCCTTCTGGGAAATGGAGTCCTCTGTCACTGTATTCACTCACTGTTCCCTTCCCGCTACTGCAAAACATTTAGTCATTTCCCAGAACCATTTCTACATGTCAAAAGCTAAGCTACAGCACAGTAAGATGGAGATGGCATCCTACTGGAGGATGGGATTGGGGCATTTTATTGGACGAATGGCTTTATATTGGGCTTGGATTGGGGCATTTTATTGGACAAATGGCTTTATATTGGGCTGGGATTGGGGCATTTCACTGGACGGACATCCTCCCGCCTTTTAGAGAAGGAGTCTAGAGGCGATGCCCCGTGGGCACTGATGGATTGAATGTGCTGAACAGCTCCACCATCTCACATTCTGTTAAATGATCCCCTCCAGGCCACCTCTTGATGTCTGGCTTTCATAAATCATTACTGTGTGCAGTAATGTGTTTGTGTGTGTGTGTGTGAGATAGAGAGAGAGAGAGAGTGTCAGTCATCAAGTCAGTAAGTGCATTAGTATGTAAGCTGGAGTGTGAGTAAGGGAGTTGGGTGAGGGTGTGATTGTGTGTGTGTGTGTGTGTGTGTGTGTGTGTTTGCACATGTAAGTGAGCAACAGGAAAAGAATGTAAGCCAGAGGTATACTTTCAGCTCATTTGTGAATGGGTTTTTGCTTTTGTGTGTGTGTGTGTGTGTGTGTGTGTGTGTGTGTGTGTGTGTGTGTGTGTGTGTGTGTTATTGTGATAAATGTTTAATGTCAAAATGCATCTCACTGCGCCCACAGTAAAAGCAAAAGTCACACCCTTGGCGAATGTGCTCTGCTCACAGGAGCCTCCACCTCCAGCTCCTCCAGGGGGCCCTTCCCTGCCCTCTCTTCCCCAGCCAGGGAGTACACCTGTCAGGCACAGTCACTCACACACACTCCCCTTTTTCCCCCTCTACCACTATTCCCTGGCTCTCCCTCAATACTGCGAACCTCTTAAAAGTAGTTCATATCCAATAACACAATGTCCCAGGCCACTTCTGGAGGTATGTGCTATTAAACCCCCATTGACCTGTATTGGGTTTCATACAATGTATTTAATAGCACAGAGAAGGCCTGAAGACTTTAAAGGGTTTAAATAAGGCGTTGGCGTCTGCTGTCTGCGCCACAGCAATGGCTGCACGAGGCGTGTAGAAACACAAAACCCTCCACATGACTTTCCCTTTTCTCGGGGCTCCTAATTTAGGTCAAGAAGGCTGAGGGGGAATGTTATCACCCCCGTTTTGTGAGGGATGTGTGGTGTGTGTGTGTGTGTGTGTGTGTGTGTGTGTGGTGTGTGTGTGTGTGTGTGTGTGGAGGACAGTCGTAAACAGCTTCACACTAATCATGCTAGTAAATGCTGCAGGGGTGGAGAACGTAGCCTACTGTATTTTTAAAGTGCCCAGTGGACCCTGTATAGGAACACACGGTGTTAATGGAAGGATCATGACGCATGGTGTTGGGTGTTGGTGTGGTGGTGGTGGTGGTGGTGGAGGTGATATATAGTGTCTACTCAGCTATAGACTCAATTAGAACGCTCTAGGACAAAAGTCGCTGAACGTTGAGTGTTTTATTGTGTGTGTGTGTGTGTGTGTGTGTGTAGTGGTGTACCTGTATTTATTTATACACATTATGCATATTCATACTGTGAGTCACACCAAAATGATGGATGATATCATGTCTGCTGACAAGGCCATTGTGAACATTAGGCTATTCTGGTGCCTCGATGTTTGTGTGTGAGCGTTGTGTGTGTGTGTGTGTGTGTGTGTGTGGTGTGTTGTGTGTGTGTGTGTGTTTGTTCCAACTGTATTCCAACTCTGTGTGTGTGTGTATGTGTCCAACTCGGACATCTCTCTCCTTTCCTCCATCTCCTTCTGTCTTCCATCATCCCTCCATACTTTCTCTCTCTTTCTTTCTTTCTTTTTCACTCTCTTCCTCATACCTCTACTTTCTGTAAACCCTCCATCCATTCCTCTCCTCATTTCTTTCTATCTGCACACAACAATGTATATTAAAGTGTGTGTGTGTGTGTGTGTGCGCGTGCGCTCACGTGTGCGTATACCTGTGTGGGTACTGCAGCACTGCCCGGCCCTCGTTGACCTCTGTGACCTTGTGTTCCGCCCCCCCAGGTCATGCCCCCCACTACCCGCTGGTCCCTGGGGCACATATACACTCCCCACCGGCCTCCTCTCCACCCTCCTCTTCCTCCTTCTCCTTCCTCCCGACTCCTCCATCACTCCCACAAAGTTCAATTTCAGGTCTCCTCTCGTGTTTTTCCTCCTTTTTCTCCTCCGCTGTTGGAGTTCGCTCCTTCTTTGTTTACTTGTCGCTCCTAGTTCTAATTGTTTGCGCTGTTTGTTTCTGTTGGGTTTCATTCATTTTTTTAGATTTGTTTGTTTTTTTTCCCCTAAGTGTTTGTTTAATTTTGTTTGGTTTTGCTGTGGGACTGTTATTTATTTATTTTTATTTATTTTTCATTATTTGCTGTTTAATTATTTGGTTTCGCCCTTCTAACTCTTATTAACTTTTTTGTTTGGTTTTGTTTGTTTGTTTGTCTCGCTCTAACTGTTTCTTACTGACAAACGGAGTAGTCTTCCAATCCCATTCGTCCGCGTCCATCACTGATGTATAGTCTAACACAAAACAAAGTGTGTGTGTGTGTGTGTGTTTACACAATGGTTGCAAAAAGACTCACATATCGAGTTGAGTTAGCTCACACTTAATTTGAAACAAAAAATGCCCACATATTTAACAACACCTCCAACTACACACAGGTAATGAAAACTTAGATCTCTAAGCGAAAAGCAGGATCAAAAGTATTCAAGCGAATAGCAGCAGTTATCATCAGCCAAACACACACAGTTCTCTCCTTTTCCTTCTCCTTCACTTCAACTTTCCTTCTGAGATGGCAGCGCCGACACTCACTCACACTCTCTCTCTCTCTCTCTCGTCAGGGAAATGGCAGCTCTTCTTCCTTTTTTGCCTGTCAGATTAGAGATTTCATCCCCCTCCTTCTCCCCCCTCGCTGGCTGTGTGTTAGTCTGAGGTAGTCCAGCAGTAGGGATTATGATGTTTAATATTAGTGTTATTTTTTTACGACGTTTAATATCAGTGTTGTGATTTTTTTTTTGCCATTTTATATTAGTGTTGGAGTGTTCTTCTCCTATGGAGTGACTGGGACAGACAGAAAAATGGAGATTGCGGGATGAGGGTCGTGACCCCTCTACAATACATGTCTGATTAAGTGGGACCTTGTAGTGGCCTCAATCCTGTATGTTCCTGTTTGTATGTGTGTTTGAGATTGAGAGAGAGAGAGCATATGTGCTTTCATGGATGTGTGTGTGTGTGTGTGTGTGTGTGTGTGTGTGTGTGTGTAAGCCCAAGCTTAGACTTGGACATAGTATTTATGAACACGATTACTATGGAAAGTCAGAGCAGTGAGCTAAGAGGGAGAACTCCATGGCAACAAGAAAGAGGAAGCTTTTGATTGGTTGCAGATATGAGATTCTGGGAAGGGGGAGGGGGGGTAAAGCACTGACTTAAGTTATTGGTTAGAATCTCAATAAGAATCAAGGTTAGTAAGAAGAGGATATTATAAAATGTGTTTTTCATGGAAATGAAACTATTTTTAGGACTAAAAAACAGATAATAAAATACACCATTTCATCATGTGCTTGTTGGGTGTGCACGTCTGTGTGCTCCTGTGTGGCTAACCAAAGAGCTTACTCCCACTGTCTCTCTCTTTTCTTGGTCTCTCTCTCTCTCTCTCTCTCCCCCCTTTTTTTCTGTTTCTCTCACACTGTCATTCACCTGCTTTGCTTTCCCTGTCTCTCTAACTCTGTTTCACTTCATTCTCTTACTTCATTTCCACTTTCATTCTGCCTTTTTTGTCTCTCTGTCCCTCAACTGTCCTTTACAACTTCCTCCTTCCTGTTTCCCCTTTTGTTCCTCTTTTCTTTCTCTCTCTTCTCTCTCCTCTCATTCTCTCTCCATCCCTCCCTAACCACCCCTCTCTTTTCCCTCTCCTCCACAGATGGAGCAGCCCTCGATGGACCAGAAGGGTCATGCCAACGTCCCCTGGATAGTGGAGCCCAACCAAGAGGCCAAGAGAGGAGCCAACACCAAGTATGAGACCACTATTTTCTAATATACACCCACTAGCCACTCCTGTGTGTGTGTGTGTGCCTTTCAGAGAGCGCCCTCTAGAGGCCTCCCCCACGGAGCCACGGGCCCCAGTGAGTGACCTGTGACCTGTCTCTCCGGCCAGCCCTACCCCCCTCCGCCCCGTTTACCGCGGCGTCTGCATGATGATGTTGCCGCTGTCTCTCTCTTTTCTCTCTCTCTCCCTCCCTCTCTCTCTCTATCACTCTTATCTGCTCATCTGCCTCCTACTTGCTCCTCTTTTTTCCCCCCTCTTCCTCTTCCTCTTTTTCCCTTTCTGCTCCCTTCTTTTCTCCTCTCCTCTTCTTTTCTCTCTTTCTCTCTCTCTCTCTCTTTTCCGGCAGCGGGCTATGAGAACCAGACGCATGGTGGCCGCGTGCCCAGGCTCAGGCCCGCAGTGTTCAACCCCGGCCAGTAGAGGGCAGACAGTCAGACAGTCAGGCCCTTCCGCGCCCCTCTCTGCCCCCCAACTCAGCCCTGTGCTCTCAGACTCTGGCCCCCTGGACCGCTGACAATGCACGCGGCTCTTTACCTGTACTTTAGTTAGGGTTGGGCCCGAGTTTTTGTTATTGTTTTTTACTTCTTATGTTTTTCTTAAAACATATTTAGCGTGTTTTTTCCTTTTGCATTTTCCTGATCCATTCCTTGCTTAGCGCTAGTTCTTCGCTCACCTGTCTCTCTCTTTCTCCTTATCTCTACCTCTTCCGGTCGTTTCCAAACCTCCAACGCCCCCGACTGCTCGAATGAGAAAACAGATCCATGCTGCTGCTAAGGAGATAGCAATCTTTCTTTTTTATCTGTTAAGTTTTTTTTTTTTTTCCTTTTTCTTTTGGTTTTCTCTCCAAAAGACAGTGTCGGCCCACAGTCAGTCGAGATCTTATTGTTTTTTTTTCGGGGGTTGTCATGGTAACCGGAGGAAATAAGAGGGGAGGTTGTCCCTCAGTTAAACTGAGAAAAGAGAAAGGACTCTGAGCAAGAAAATTTTTGTTTTCTTTTTGTGTAGCACAAAAAATCATATAAAAAGATAAGTGCTTGCCGTACATATATCTCATTTCATTCTATAGAATTTTTATCATCTTCTCCTTTATTTAAAATCAAATCATTTTTGTTGTCAAAGTAATTTTTTTGGCAAACCGGAGAGTGATTTGGTTGAGAGACCGCTAGCTTTTTCTGTGTGAAGATGGCATACAAATCAATTACCTATACACAGAAATGTTTTGAAATGTAATCAGAAAGAAAACTGATTTTAAACCTAAAGACCTTTTCCCCTTTAAAAGAAAAAAAAAAAATAGTTACAATATGCAGTGATAGATTTTTGAGAGCATGGTGGCCATGTTGGATGTGGTGAGGAAGGGTAGGGGGGGCCGGCTGAGAGGTGACGTTTTTGAGGGACACTTTGGATAAGTGATGTCATCTCCTCCACAGGGCAATGGCGGACGCCCATGTCTTTTTCTCTGGAATGCAAAGAATGTAGCCAGCCCTTTAGATGGACCCTCACACACACACACACAATACAAACGGACCACAAACATGGACCCCTGTCTCTCTCTTACACACACACACACACACACACACATGCAAACACACATACACACATTCACACAGACACACACTCAAAGAAACGTGTCAAAGGACCTCAAACATTGGATGCCTGTTTTCTCTTAAACATGTCAAAGGACTCCAAACATGGACTTCTGTTTGTCAAAGTGTCAAAGGACTCCAAACATGGACTTCTGTTTGTCAAAGTGTCAAAGGACTACAAACATGGACGCTCTCAAGTGGTGAAAAAGTTTACTTCAGATAAGGACTCTGTCACTTGGTGTCAAAATGGATAGACCCAAAGACTAAATGCCTTTCTCCCAGATTACATATTACCACACACACACACACACACACACAAATATACATTAAAGGACTGCACACTAACTGATATTTTTTTTATTTGAATGTAAACTTTAATCGAGTCTGACCATAAGAACTGCAGCCGCTTAGGAAACACTTTGTCAACAGTTTGCTGTGGATATTCTCTTTTTTTTTCTTTCTGGTAGACTCATACACACACACACACACACGCACACACGCACACCTTTTTGCTTTCCGAACAAAATAAAATCAAGACAACACCTCTGTCTCTTAAGGGGAGTGGCATGGGGGAAAAAAAAAAAAAAAAAAAAAAAAAAGATTGCCTGGTTTGCCGTTTCAGTACTTCTGTTTATTTTTTTTGTTTGTTTTTGGGTTTATTTCTGTTTCGTTCTCTTGTTTGTTTACTTTTTCTCCTTCCCTTTATGACAAACAATACAATATGAATATGCACAATGTGAATGGACTCACCGCATGGTCCTGGTATAACAAGAAATATGTAAGTGCTGACATCACCTAGAGTGGTCTGCAGACATGAGTGGCATGTCATTAGCAGATAAATGTTCATATTGAGAGACGTTTTAAATGTTTAATATGAGATTCTATTACTGTTAATTATAATTCTAATTATTGTTGTTGTGCAATTCTTGTCTAATGTTGTCTCAATGTTACATTATTTTTGTATGACATGTCGAAAAATCGGGCTACAGAACAATAGCCATTTTCAAGAGGAATAAAAAAAATATATATTATAGTATGATAAATGGGTGATGGTAAGATGGTAAATGGGTGGATTTGGAATTCAGGTGAATACTTCATCAACTACCATGGGGCTAAACTATACCTACAAGCAGATGTTCCTATTTTGACGCAGTAATACTGTATGACTGACCATAGCTCTCGTGTACATAAATATTTTGCCAATTTCATTGTTCATACTTGTAATGTAGTTTAAAAAAATGAGTTTGCATTACAGATGCACTGGAAAGATGGTACCAAAATCAAAGGTCAAAGATTAAAATAAAAAAGAGAAAATAAAAACCCATTTGTTACATAGAGATTGTATGAGTGATGGTGAGGTCCAGAGTCAGGTTTGGTTATTTTATTATTTTTTTTATTTTGTTGATTTGTTTATTTTATTTATAGCCTTGTAAAACACATGGAATAAACCGGAATTGCACAACCATGAAACTGCTCCATTAGAAACACACACACACACACACACACACACACACACACACACACACCACACACACACACACACACAAACACACACACAGATACCTAGGCTAGCCCCCTCAAGCGTCACAGATGGTGAAGGAGAAGAGTGATCTAAATGCCGTCAGAGGTTGGGACAGTATCTGTGGCCCAGACTGCATTCACTGTGTCTGAAATGTCCTTAGCATGATGTCACAAAGGCTAGAAGCAAAAGTTGTGGCACACTCAAAATTTCACTTGCCGTAGCCTTCATCAGGGTCATTTGCTTCTCTTGTTTGGTTGAATACTCTCTGATGGTGAGCACCACAAAAAGGTGGTGTGTTTATATTTGATTTTAAGTAACAAGCACTAGAATCATTATAATGCACTCGAAGCAGCTCTGCTACATTGACATAGCCTCTAACAAAGGGGTCGATGAAGCCATGAAGTTTTCTTTAATGCAATTGTCAACATAAATCAGGTAATGTGCAACTGACAATAACCATGATGACTTACATTATGTTATGGTTCAATCTAGTTCAATCCAGTAGATGTATTGAGGCCCCCTGTATTAACTGAACCCCCTTAATCACAGACATTGTCCTTAGTGAATCAACCCATAGCCCCGTTGTGTGACGTTGCTGAGTCCTGTATGGGAATGACAGAATTTGGTACAACATAGACTAAGTAGTGAAACCCCTATCAGTTAGCGTTAGCTGGCGGTTCACAAATTCGATCTATACGTACCAAGTTCCCTCATTCTTATACCTACCAACAGCTTTTATCCAAAGCGACTTACATTTTGTCACCTATCAATTGTTCAGGGCCAGTCTCCCCTCGAGCAACTTGGGGTCAAGTGCCTTGCTCAAGGGCACAATGGTGGCAGCTGGGATTTGAACCCACAACTTTTCAGGCTACTTGCACGCCAGGTTCCTTAACCACTACGCTACCACCGCCCCGCTTTTAATGATCTCGAACCACAGGGCTATGTGTTGATTCACTTTGGACAATCCTTTTAAGTGTGTCATGTTTGACTGAAACCCTTTAAACTTCAGAGGAGGGGATTTGATTATAAGCATTCTTTTTTCCAAATCATCAGTGTTACTTGCCCGCAGGCCTTCACTGCAGATGTGTGTAGGAATGCTAATTTTCCATCAAGCCTTTCTTGGCATACAGCACTGACCGTTTTGACCTTTTCCAAAAACTAAAGTCTGAAGCAGTGAGGTAATGAATAAACATTTTGACACTGAAATATGCATTGGGGCTGATGTCAAGCTTGACTGCTAATTGCAGACATCTCCTTCTCATAGAAAGCGCATTCGGAACCAAAACCGCACCCACCCTTTTGGTTATTATTTTTTTGGCAAATCTTTCGGGCATCTGCAAAGACAGCCAAATGGAGTGTGAAGGAGCTCAGGCCCCCTCATAGAAGGCACTTTCAGCTGCGGATAATGAACCGTGAGGCGTGGAGGGTGCGTTAGAGGCTTGCGTCTCACAGTCAGATGTGCCAGGGTTCATTCCTTCCCCTGAGTGTTCTGTAAGTGCAGTGGAAGTCGTGCAGCAGCAGCACCAACCGTTGCTAACAGATGGTTAGAGAGAGCTAGCAGAACGTAATAGCTCTACTGATGCCAAGCTGAGACAAGGGTAAAAAGAGGGTTTCTCTTGTTATTACTGGAATGCAGTGGGAAAAGAAGAGGACGTCATTCTCTCTCCTTCCAGAAAAGTCTTGAATCAATACACCATGTCGCTCTCCTGCCTTGTGAAGACCATGATTAGTCTCGAAACCAAATCAAACATTATTTTCATCATATAATGGATATTTCCACAGGTGGACATAATAATAAACTATGTCTATATGAAATAAACTATTGTTTAAAAAGAAAAAAAAAACGTTAAATGCTGTGTACTGTGGGTACTCTTGATTTTAGCATAAGGATGTGTTTGTATTGCTGAATTACTCACTTTTTTTTTTAAATTATTTTTAACATTTTCTCAACTAGAATGAAATGACCCTCACAATACAATGTGGGCTGGTGCTCGGCCCAAATGACGCAGATGGATTGCTGAATATAAACTAATGCACAGAGATGCACTACTAGACCGTGCAGGCTGTCTGTAAGAACCAACACTGATGAAGATGTCATGATGAAGTTGCCATCCAAGCCAGGTCTGGGATGCTCTGAGAGTCGAAGGCTGTTATGTCTGTCTGAAGCAGACAATGCACAGCCATTATGTGCCCTGCCACAGCCAATCAGACTCGACATAGCACACAACAGGCTGTTTGGGTGATGTGTTCTGACACCACAGCTAAGATGTAGTGGTGTGTGCGTGTGTGTGTGTGTGTGTGTGTGTGTGTCTGTGTGTGCACATTTATGTGAGTAAAAATGAGTGTCTGTGTTTGTCTTGCATGTGTGCACAGGGTGTGTGTGTTTGTGTGTGTGTGTGTGTGTGTGTGTGTGTCAGTATGTCAGTGTATGTAAGTATGTTAAGGGAAATGTCTGTGCTTGTGTGCGTGAAGGGGCTTAGCCTTAAGGACACTGGAAATGTGGCTGTGATGAGTGCATGGTATGACTTGTCTGTGAATCTCATGCAAAGCCTCAGGTCTGTATGCTGGCTCCCCATGACATTCCAGTGAATCCATTTGACCGGTTGAGAAATTTAAATTTAAATAGGATGCATTTGCATTTACAAAGTAGACACTTGCCTAAAGAAAAACAATGAGTTCTATATATTATTATTATTATTATTATAAATATATTTTCACAGGATTATTTGCAGACTTGCAATTTACAATGCAGAAATAAAGTGAATTAAGAACATACGACCAGCTATACCATTCTGAGCAGTGTATGAAAAACAGTGGGCTAGATTTGTTTTTGGTTCCTCTTCTTTGTTTTCTTTTTGCTTGGAAATTCAGCCTATAGGGTAATACAAACACCCAAGAGATGTGAAGCACAGGTTATCCAAGCCAGCACTGCTTCAATATTTAATCAAGTGGTCTTTACTGGGATTGTCTTACCAGGAGGGAAAAAAAAAGCACACCACAATCCAGCTCAAAAACAAAGAGTTCCCCACAAGGGTTTATCACAGTTCAGACCGTCAAGTCTCATCACGTGTGGCAAGTCAGGAGATGGCATTACAGAGAATGTAAATGGGCCAGGCTGTTGCCATGACAGCAGTGTCATTTTGGCTATAACTCTTCTGTGCCTTCCAAGCATCCCAGGCTAAGGGACATTGCCCCTTCCTGAGGGGTGCAGTGTGGGAGATGGATGCTGTTGTTATTTATTTATGGATTTATTTATTTATTTATTTACTTATTTATTTATTTATTTATTGTCCAGGCTGATGAAGCGCTGCTGGCTCTGAGGGCATGCCGTCTTAGATGGTGGGTTACAAAATATGAGTAGTAGGAGCAGAGGTCTTGCTCCTACTGTTGAGTCTGCAGTGAAAACACACACACACGTATTCATCACCCCACAGAGCTTTCTGAGTGACACTGAGCCACAGAGGGCTTTTATAGTCCGGCACACTGAGACAAGGCACTGCTATCCCCGTACCATGAAGAATTACAACAGGGCGACAGATGAGACCAAGAGGTGACTGTGTGTGTGTGTGTGTGTGTGTGTGTGTGTGTGTGTGTGTGGTGTGTGTGTCTTCCAATCCTGATCCTCTGCACATGCCACAAAGGTAAGCAAAACATCTGGTTAACCACCCGTTACCTTTTACGAAATGTCCATTTGCCTACCTGGTTATGATACCCTTGTCACACATAATTCTGAGACGGATTTGCACAATAAATAGCTATGCAAAAAGTCAACGTAACCAGAGGTCACTAAAAGCGTTTTTTATGTAAGCCACTTAAGCCAAAATGCAAACAAATGGATGCAGTTACTGAAAATATGAACTGAGAGAACAGCATGTCAGAAACACAAAGAGAGAGAGAGAGAGAGAGAGAGAGAGAGAGAGAGAGTGAAAGGGACAGAAAGAGGGAGCGGACAGAGTCTAGTCTCCCAGATGGTGTTTGTCCTGCAGGCATTAGCTAAGTACAGCAGTACAGGAAGCAGGAGTACAGGAGGCAGAGGCAGAGGCAGCATGTCTCGCATAATCTCACAGATTAATTAACAACACTAAAGGAGCAGAGTGCTCGGGTCAATCCCAATACACGGAAACAGCTCTCATTTTTTTCACCGCACAACATTCCGGAATGCAGCATGCAGCACACACACACACACACACACACACACACACCCTCCCTCTCTTACACACATAGTGTGCGCATACTGTTTATTTTCTTTCTTTCTTTCTCTCTCTCTCTCTCTCTCTCTGTGTCTTTTCCTCTCTGCGTTACATCAGTCCAACAGCAGCAGCATGTGCCTTAGAGAGATCTGGAGCCAGATGACGGGAAGCTCATTAGAGGTGATGAGAACAGAAGCCATCACAAACAGCACGGCTCTGCCATTATGTAAGTGTCTCTCTCTCTGTCTGTCTCTCTCTCTCTCTCTGTTCCCTTTGACAGACAGAGGTCTGAACCTGCTGTTTCCCTGGGCTCATCTGTCAATCATAGTCTGATGTTTCTCTGGAAGTCTGTCTGTCTGAATGAGTTTAGTCTGTTCAGAGCCCTGTCTGTCTGTTGGTCTGTATGTATGTATTTAAGTTTCCTCTTTTTCATCCACATGACTTGATTTGTTTTGTCGGTCTGTGTATCACCATGGCTACAGTACTGTCAGCACCTTTGTAGAAAGACAATGAAGCCACCATGTAGAACTCATAATTCAAATTTTAAAATAAAATAACAATAAAATGAAACAATACGCATGACTGTGCCTTTCTCTCACTTTCTGTCTCCCAACCTCTATCTCTCCCTCTTTCACACACACACACACACACACACACACACACACACCTTTTATTTCACCTTTTCCCTGTGCCTTTAGGCTCTCAGGCTTCCCAGTCTTGTGCAATGACTGATATCCTCCTCTCTCCCCCAGCTGCACTCAAACACCTTTTGGCAACACCTGGGGGTTAGGTGCCGGTTTGGGCAGCACGGCTTTCTCTGACCTGTTATTGCCTCAGAGGTTGGCACCGGCCACCCCCACAGGCTGGCACTCTCGCTCGGACACGGCGGACATGGTGCCAAGCCCCTCCGAAGCCTGCAGGTTGGCACGCGGGCATCTGTGACATGGGGAGGTAAGAAGGGCAGATCACACAGGGAGACGAAGAGAGAGAGAGAGAGAAAGCTAGAGGATAGAAGGGAGAGGAGAAGGCCAAAACACAGGTGCCATGGCAACGGGATCTATGGCGCTCCATCTGTGGGTTGGTTTCCATGGCAGTGCCAGGGCTGGAAGAGTAGGAGGAGGCGGAGATCAGGATGGAGATTGCATCCAGGCCCTGGGTGGTGGTGGTGGTGTGTATGTGGGTGGTGGGGAACAGATTTTTTGATGAATGGCTGTGTGCAGGAGCGTCTGAGTTTGTGAATCAGTGTCACAGAGAAACACTCAGTCCAAAGTCAAAGTCAGTGGAGGAGTCTTCACTACATTCATAAGTTGTAAGTAAGTAAGCAAGCAAATTCCCTGTACAGCATTCTTCAGGTTACCAGGTGATGTGGGGTTGCAGTTCAAGTCAATGTGATCACTGTACACTGGAATACATTTAATTCCTGTGCATCTTCAGGGTATGTTATGCAAACGTTATGCAAGCGTTATGAGTGTGAAAATTAAACCGTTGATATGAGGCAAGAGAACTGAGGTATGGAGAAGGCATGTGTGTCAATGTGATGAAATTAGACACAATGAAGCAACACTAAATTACCATTAAATGCTGTACTATACTCTTCAATAGATTCATTAAATCATTCACTACTCAGAGAGACATTTGCTAACATAATCATTCATTCAGTGTTCCTTCATGGCATTGTCTATGGGAAAAGACAGTATATGAGTCAGTGCTGATCTGAGGCAGAGAATACTACAACACCTGCCTTTCACGAATACACGGGGTGGGGGGGATATTAAATATGCAGGCCTAGATACATAAACACTAAAATACTTGCAACCTCATGTCCACATATATAGAGAGAGACAGACACATTTACATTTAGCAGACGCTTTTATCCAAAAGGACTTACATTTTGTCAGCTATCAATTGTTCAGGGCCAGTCTCCCCTACAGCAACTTAGGGTTAAGTGGCAGCGGGGATATGAACCCACAACTTTTCAGGCTAGTTGCACGCTAGCCAGGTTCCTTAACCGCTATGCCATCACCACCCACGAATGCTAAGGGTCTAACAGTGTGCAGTGCTAACGTTTCTGAGTGGGTGAGTGGCAGTGTGAGCTCAGGACGTTTGCAGGAGCAGCTGCAGTTGCACATCTGGGATGGAAAGACAAGTGATTTAGAGGGCCTCACTATGTGGACAAACACAAGCACCAAGTGTGCATACACACACACACACAACACACACACACACACACACACACACACACACACACACACACACACACACACAGAATGTGCATACAACCACACATGCATACACACAGAGACACATAGTGTGCATACACACACACACAAACACAATGTATATTCCCAGATACACATCCAGTTTGTCAACACACATTGCTGTGTTGTGTAATAATAAATAGACTTGGTTGTTGATTTGTTACTGAGGGAAGTTGCCTACCCCTAGCACATAGCAGTCTCCTGTGTTTATATGAAGCTGACAGCCTTCTCCATAGATGGAGACACACACACACACACACACACACACACACACACACACACACACACACACACACACACGCTGCTATAAACCTGACTGGATTAGTCAGAATGCCACTTTCCTGTATTTGTGGTGGACTCATCCCCAAAATAGAGTAGCGAAAGATTCAGGAAGT
Source organism: Tenualosa ilisha (assembly GCA_015244755.2). Classification (NCBI taxonomy): domain Eukaryota; kingdom Metazoa; phylum Chordata; class Actinopteri; order Clupeiformes; family Clupeidae; genus Tenualosa; species Tenualosa ilisha. The sequence goes on along the minus strand of PYXC01002464.1, from coordinate 9,629 downwards.
CAGTCTTCTGCTGCCACTCGAAGACCGAGATGCCGGAGCATTGTCAAACAATCCAGAAGCTTCTGTGAAGCCCCTTAATCTACCCCTCGCTGCGAGAATATGCCAAAAGAGCGGGCTAATTTTGACACCAAGGTATCCGAGCCGGCACGCCATTGCTAAGCTCCGGGGGAGGGCCCTAAATTAAAGCAACCAAGACATATTTGCACAGAGGACACACACACATACACATATATGTTCATTATTCATTTATAAACACCAGAGTGAATGTGTGTGGGAATAAGAGAATTCAGCGAACATCAGTGCCATACATAACTTCAAAGTGATAGACCCTGTGACTGAATTTGTCCTTGGACAGTCCAGATCACAAAATTGATTCACATGATTCTCTGTGACTCTCCTCGTGACCTCTCTCTCTTTACATGGTGTGTGTGTGTGTGTGTGTGTGTGTGTGTGTGTGTGTGTGTGTGTGTGTGTGTGTGTGTGTGAACTTATTGAAGATGTAGTCACTCAGGCATTGCTCTCTTCACACAGAGTATTCCTCTCCATTTGTTCTTACTAGTCCAGGTAATTAGTACAAACTACCCCCCACCCACACACACACACACACACACACACCCACACCTATCACACATCAGAGTTTCTTCTCTCAGTAAATCTACTCCATTACTTTTTTTTTCTTTTTAAGTTTTATTCAATCTTTTATCAGTGCCGTTAGAGTGAGCCTTTCTCCCTCAAAGACATTCCACAGCTGTGAAAGTTACTGACTGTTGCAACAGCTTTCTTTCTTCTATTTTCATCCCAACCTGCAGGTGAATCTCTCTCAGTTCTCAGCAAGAGGTCTTTAAAAAAATTGTTTCACTGCATTGCTGTTAATAATTAAATGACTGTACATTCAAAAGCACCACACGCTCTGCTGAGAAAACTCTCAATCTGTCATCCCTCGTAGAGTTTTATAAAACGCCGCCTCATATCTTGCTAACACCTAGTCGGAAGGATCAGAGCCACTGTGTGGAGCAGGAGAAGATGGGGGGCAGATGTGGGCCAGAACAGAGCCAGATCTGGGCCAGACCTGTCACAGTCTGCTGCAATGTAGGCTGCTTTAGGGGTACTGCAGTCGCTGATACAAAAAAAAAATGGGACAGAAAAAGTTGTCAGAAAGAGAAAGTGAGAGGAGTGAGTGTGAGTGTGTGTCTGTGTCTGTGCGTTATAGAAACACAGAGGCTCCAGAATGATTTGCCTCATGTGAACTTTCAGGTTTGCCCCAAGCGGATATAAAAAAAAAAAAAAAAAAAAAAAAAAGAAATATCCCACGGAGAAAAAAAATCCCCTGCATAATCCCTCTGCTGCACAGGCAGAGTGTGAGTATATAGGGCAGCAGTGTGTCGGCCGACCAGCGGAGCTGAGCTCTCAAAGACCGCACTGTTCTCCTCAAGCAAGCTGCTGAACTGTGCGGGGAGAAGAGGGATTTCGCTGACTCCGCAGATTTCGCCCCCTTTTTCACCACGTTACAAAAGCAGCTTAAAGCGTCTGTTTAGAGAGCAGAACTGCATTATCAGTCTGGCGCTGTGTACCTTGCTATCTTGCTAAACACCCAGTGCTGGGAGACGATGTGTGTGTGTGTGTGTGTGTGTGTGCGCGCGTGTGTGTGGCTGTCTGTGTGTGTCAGTGAGAGAGAGAGAGAGAGAGAGAGAGAGAGAGAGAGAGAAGAGAGAACAGACGGAAGATAATCTTCTGTACTCCTTGAGAACGGGAACAGAGAGCAGAGAGTTCCAGTCCATTCCCTTTCCACAGTCCCTTGCCACATAAAGAGGACTAGAGAGAACACATGGCAATAAACACCCCAGGCAACACAGAAGGTGCACTCACACACACACACACACACACGCGCGCGCGCACGCTCTCTCTGTCTCTCACACACACACATACATGTTTTTTCTCTCTCACACACACAAACACACCTGCATGCACACACACTTGCCGACACACACACACACACACACACGCACACACAGACAGAGAGTCTCTCTGTGTACCATAATTCCTTAGCTACCCATCCACAGAGCCGCAGGTCATACTCCGCCCATATGGTGAACAGCACAAACAAGGTTTCCAATGTCAAGGACAAACTCTCTGTCCTCCTCCCCTCTGGCATGGGCCCAGGTTCAGTGAGAAACATTACAACTGGTGGTCGTGTGTGTGTGTGTGTGTGTGTGTGTGTGTGTGTGTGTGTGTGTGTGCATGCATGTGGAATGTGTGTTTGTGTGTCTGTGTCACCCCACAAGTGTGTGAACATGTCCTTAAGTATGAATGGCTGTTTGTGTGTGTGTGTGTATGTATGCATGTGTAATGTGTGTTTTTGTGTGTCTGTGTCACCCCACAGGTGTGTGAACATGTTCTCTTCTGTGAATGACTGTCTTTGTGTATGTGTGTGTTTAACTGTAGGTGTTTGTGTGTGCGTGTGTGTGTGTGTGTGTTTGGCTGTTAGTGTTTGTGCACTTTGTCGCAGTGTATTTGTGTGTGTGCATGCTTGATTGCGTATACGTGTGTGTATGTGTGTGTGTGAGTGAACTCTGCCCCATCTGTGCCCATGGTTGGGTGGGTAATGAGGTCCTGGCCTTCCTGCTGTGTGTGTTATTGGCCTAGCCATCCCACAGGGTGAGTGAGGTATTACAGGGAAGCCTCTACACACACACACAAAAAGAGCACACAAACATACACACACATGCACGCAGTGTAAAGAATGGTGCTGGCTGCCACAGCATCTGTTCTCTTTCTCTCTCTCTCTCTCTCTCTCTCTCACACACACACACACACACACACTGGACACCAGCCACCACTATCAACACAGGGGAGCAATAATTTGGGCACACCGCAGTGCAAGCAGCTGACAGGAACCATTGTTTGCCAGCGTCAGGGAGTTTTTGGATGGGGGGAAGGTATTTGGAGGACACACATTGATATGGACCAACAGGAAATCCTCTATGCTGGAAACAAAAACAAAGAGTGAGAATGGAAGAGAGGTCATGAAGTGATCACAGGTGGTAGGAACCAACATTTTGGCATCAGTGGACCTGGGTTAAGGGGGGAGTGTTAATGCAGTGACACAGATCTGATTTCACCAGCGAGGTGCCCCAGTGAGAGATGGTGGTGGGAAATAACAAGGGTGACTTTCTGTCTTGTGTGCCAACGAGTGTGGAGTGGCAGGCAGCAGCACTCTGCCAGGTAGCACACACCTGTACACCTCTCGAGCCATGGAGACAACCAGCCCAGATTACAGTGGCCACTATTCATTCCACTGGCTTCATTTCGCAGCTGGTTCCAACTGAGCATTCCAGTCTAATATTATCATTACCTCCGCCAAGGGGAATATGTTTTCATCTGAGTTTGTCTGTTTGTCTGTCTGTCTGTCTGTGAGCAAGATAACTCGAAAAGTACTGCACGGATTTGGATGAACTTTTCGGACAACGTGGGTATTGAGACAAGGAACAGATGATTAAATTTTGGTGGTGATCTGTAACACCGTCTGGAATTTATATTGGGTCAGTGGCACTATATTGCCTTGGCAGAGGTCTGCGCTATCATTATTATTATTACTATTGTTATTATTGTTACAGCATTTTTAAAGCCTTGAAGGTTTATGGGCAGTAGGCAGTTGTTGTCAAACTGATGTCATAACATGGTGTGAAGATTTAATTGGACATGCACCAGTTCTCAAAGGAATAAAGTAACCGTAAAAGATGTGTAGTTAGCCACGTTTAGATTCCTTTGCAAACAGTGAAAGTGTAAGAGTCATACATAATGGACAGTTCCTAGAGATGATCACACTAATGACCACACTATCAAATGCTCAAATGAATTCCATTAACATTACTCCCATTCCATTTTCTGTAGAGTTTTCCACACTGACAACGGTCCATTTAGGTGCACATTTAAGGCACAATTCATTTCTCTTCATTTACATCTTACCATTATTTTTACCCATAGGCTACTAACACACACACACACACACACACACACACACACACACACGGCAGCCAACGCTTCATGAGTCAGTGAGGTATTTTTCACCACTGCCAGGTGAGACTAGTTGTGTAACCTCTAAGGGCTGAGCAGGGCTCTGGTCCACTGTTCCATTATGCTAAAGTGTGCCGCAGTGCTTTCTGCAGCAGACACAGCCCCATAGCTGCCATATGGGGCACACAGGCTAATAAACTGAAATGAGGTGTCCAAATGATGGCACATTCCAAGTGTGATTTGCAATGATTGACATGCAATTATTGTTATTCTCATAACTCTGATTATTACTTTATTACTTTATTTTATATATATATATATTATATTATATATATATATATATATACACACACACACACACACACATACACACACACACATAGACACACACACACACACACACACACTTCCTTTTTTCTTTTTCTCCGAAGTTGACGTATCTAAATATAGATATTGAACGCAACAGAGAAATGCTTCTATTATGCAATGGAGTTATAGTTAATACTACTAGTAGTAGTAGTAGTAGTAGTAGTAGTAGTAGTAGTTAATAGTACTAGTTCATGTATAATGTAGTGTTGTGTGGCTAGCATAGCGTAGCAATGTAGCAGGAGGGGAGAGCAGAGTGAGGCGCATAGGATTCCAGTCTAGTGGAGCCAGGAAGCTGCTTGCCCTCACTCATCACTGGGAGGAAGCTGGGCGACTTCTGGGCTTCAGTGAGACTTACGGTGAGTGGTGCTACCCAGAGGGCCACAACATGACCTTATGTAACACTTTGAGCAATGGCCTCTCAGAAGCAATTTGTCTGTGCAGTGAGTGTGTGTATGTGTGTGTGTGTGTGTGTGTGTGTGTGTGTGTGTGTGTGTGTGTGTGTGTGTGTGTGTGTGTGTGAGTGTGTTAGGTGGAGAACACCTAGCTCTACATCTTCCCTGACAGAAAAATAAGAAACTTTAAAAAATTAATGAGAGTAAAAAGGAGGAGAGGAACAGAGAGAAAGAAAAAAAGACAGAGAGACAGAGAGACAGAGAGAGAGAATAGAAATCCTCAAGTAAATGAGTAAGAGAGAATTCAAGTCTTGTTCTGACTACCAACCAAGGGACGCCCCTGGGGGCAGGGGACCTTAATTCAAACCCAACCCTCCTAAGGCCTCTGGGAAATAGAGTTCTTTTAGTAACAACGGGGCCCTTCACTTTTATGCACTATGACCGCGGTTTAAATATGTGACTGCCTCGTTACCCCACACCTAAATCCATCACCAGGAGCAACCACTGGCCTAATAGAGACGCCAGGAGCAGGAGGTCTGAGACCAGAGTGAGAGAGAGAAAGAGAGGGAGACAGAGAGTGAGAGAAAGATGTTTTGTGAGGAGAGGCACGAGGTGAGAGAGAGAGAGGTAGAAGAGAGAAGGAGAGGAAGAAGATTATTAGCTTCACACTCTGTATACATTTGTGACAAAAAGAGGAATGACCACTCAGTGATGCACCTATGAATGCACATGTTCTTCACAATGCATGCACCCACTCACACACGCAGATACACATACCTACACGTGCCATGTACAATGTATATATGCTTGTATTCCTACAATGTATTGTACTTACACTCAAAGTATGTTTGCATGTTTGCAAAGTATGTTTTGAGGCAGGAGGTCTGAGACCAGAGAGTGAGTGTGTGTGTGTGTGTGTGTGTGTGTGTGTGTGTGTGTGTGTGTGTGTGTGTGTGTGGTGTGTGTGTGTGTGTGACTGTGAGTGTGAGTGTGAGTGTGAGTGTGAGAGAGTGAGTGAGAGAGTGAGAGAGTGAGAGAGAGAGTGAGTGAGAGAGTGAGTGAGAGAGAGAGGGAGAGGAAGGGAGAGAGTGAAAGAGATGTTTTGTGAGGAAAAGCAGAGTAAGAGCAAAGAGCAGAGCAAAGACTGAGACCAGAAAGAGGGAGGGAGGAAAAGGAGGAGAGATGGGTTTTCATCTTAAACACTTCCTTGTTCCACTTTTCTGTATCAGTAGAAACATTAATCAGACATGTCGACATGGGAAGTTTCTAATGTGTGACTAAAGTCTCCTAGCGTCTGATGACTGCTAGCTGTAAAAGACCACCATGTGCCAGATACCAGTAGAAATTAGTCTCTCTTTTCCTCTCCCTCTTTCTCTCTCTTTCTCTCTCTCTCTCACACACACACACACACAGATCTCCCCTAATTAAGGTAAACTCCAGACAGTGATTAATACTCAGTGCCTGGGCATAATGAGGACATCAGGAGATCATCTTCTCTCTACTGTACGTTTCCTTCTCGTCGTGTCTCTTTTAGTCCTACATGCTCTTATTCTGTCTCCTTTGTTACTTTCCTCTACTCCTCTAGTCTTTTGAGGTTCGTAACGAGCAGCACCCTGAAACAGATCTCATCTCAACAGACATTGTCTTTGTTAAAGAGCGGAGTTTAGTCCTTTTTTTTCAGGCAAATCCACCAGGTTGCGATTTATATTCCTGTTTCCTTCTAATCACAGCTAGAGATCACCCTAGTGCGCTCATGACTTCAATACGGGCAAATTGACCTACTCTTACGCCAGCCAGAAATGCCACTCAGTAGAGTGTCCTCTTGTGTACAGGTCACATTACACATGTACTCATCAGCTCTGCTCACCTGCCCCCTGCACAGCTAATTAACCTGCCCTGCTGGGGATTCAGCTGCAAGGCTGGCATTTACTGTAAGAGAGTGCTCCTCTGGGGCACACTCCCTGGGCTCTTTCATATACAGCTCCCCTTTAAAAAGTATCATATTTATTTACTTATTTACTATGTTCATATTTTATTTATTTATTTAATCATTAATTTCCTCAGATGATCTACGTGATCCACGGTTATCCCACTTTGTGAGCTGTAGCGCGGAAAAGAACCCGTTTAACCCCCGTCACAGTTAAATAGGAGCCGAGATGAGAAATTTCAAATAATGGACACCATCACAAATTGCTTCCTACAGGGAATTTCCAGTTCCCTCTCAGTTGAACATACCTACACAACCTTTCTCTTCCTCACATACAGAACTGAGGTTACGTGAGGTAACCATGACATTATTTCTCAGTACTGTCAGTATGTAATGGTCTAAGCAAAGGGACAAAACTGCATATACATTCATAGATGTAGATAGATAGCAACAGTAGCAATTTTGTTGACAATCATAAACCATTCAGAGACTTAATGGCTTCCATTTCCACTTTATTACATGCTTGTCTAAGTTGAAACAGAAATATTAGCCATAGTGAAATCCTGAACGGAACTGTAATCTACAATGTCAGAAGGCTTTGCTACTGCTTTGCTTTGAGTCTGAGCGAGTCTTGCTTTGAGGACTAATTTGACGCTGGCCATTCGCAATTAAAAAACGCATAAGAAATACTTGAGTGATCCGGGTGTTGCTGAGTCCTACAGATGTTGAACATAGCCCAGTGCTTATGTATAGCATAAACCAAATCAATGTTGGACAAATATGGAGGCCTGAGTCATCACCAGGTCCTCTCTGTAATAGTCGGAAGCTGTTACAGATCATTGTTTCAAGGGCAAGATTTCTGATTCACTCTTGGCCATGGCAGACCAGTGGCCCAGGGTCAGCCTACAGCTATTTACGTTTTTCCACTTTGCTGTGAATGTTAGTACTGGAGAGGCTTTCATTGCTGTTGTAAAGCAGCCTTCTTGGGAATAGAATGGGGCATAGCAAAATTAAACTGAAAGTAAGTTATCGTGCCCCATTTGCTTAGTGTTAGTTGCCAGATCACTATTCGGTCTATGTTGCATGTTATTTTCCTACTGACAGCACTTAGTGATCTCCACCAATAAGCCAATGGATGAATTCACACCAGATGTCTCCTTCAAAGATCATGTCGCCTTTGTCGCCCAGTCTTGCCATTTTGCAAAATTCAGTATAAGAAAGATTAGACAATGCCTAACCCAACAGGCCATCCAACTTCTGGTACAAACCATGGTTGTCTCCCGCCTTGACAACTGCAATGCTCTTCTAACAGGCCTCCCAGCCTGTGCTGTGAAACCGCCACAGATGGTCCAGATCGTGGTGTTCATTGAGCTACACTGGCTACCCCTGACTGCCCGCATCAAATTCAAATCACTAATGCTCTCCCACAAAGTGCTTAATGGTCCTGTACCTACCTACTTTAAGTGCTCGCATTGTAATGGTCTGACGTACTCAATTAGGGTAAGGGGAAAAGGGGCAAGTTGGTGTCAGTCACCTTACAAAGGATTCAATAGACTCATTCGTTCACAAAAACGTTTACTGAACCCGTTACACTAGGTGAAATTTAAATGAACGAAAAGCAAACAAGGCATCGCAGGGGTTCAGTGCTGGGATTCAGTCACCAACAAACACGCAAGCAGTCACAATAAACAGTCCCATTCAGGATGCAAGTGCATAATGTCTTATGTATGCAAATGTCCGTGTTGTGTGTTCAGGTGTAAGGTCGTTCAGTTTATAGTCCTTTCAATGTGTAACATAGGCCATATAGAGTCCATATGTAAAACAAATATCACATTTCCCCACACGCAGGTACAATAGTATAGTAACGCAATAGTTTCACTATTTAGGAAATTAGATTGTTTCACTCCTATTCGCACTTAAGAGCAAACAATTTAACAAGGCACAGGCGTCACGTAAAACAAAAACTGCCATGATAAACAATACGACCCGTGGCCTTTACATCAAATGGTTTAACAATGTTACGCCGTCACTGTATGGAAGAGAAAAACAAACTTGGAAACGCACACTGTGTGAAACAAGTCTGCGCAGCCTATTAAGCAGTACAAAGGCGTTTCGTCGCATAAAACAAGACAGTCAATATTCGGTAGGAACAAACGATAAAGAACAACAACACAGACGCTCGCTCAAATCTGGGGTTCACGGCGGACACCCACAATCCAGCACAATCAAATTGAACCAGTGGCCTACTGCTTTGTTTGCCGGTCCAGGTCGGGTCAAGTCACGTTGGGGAAAGGGGCCTTCCAGTCACAGCGGAGGCGGTTGTTCCGAGCTGTCAGAAGGAGCAGTCCTATTCGGCCGTAAAAAAGTATACTCCCAGAAGCATGGATTATTTTACTTTACTACAGCTTTACTACTACAACTTTAGCTACAGGGATAAGACACTGCCTGTAACTAGACCGTGCTACTTCTGTGGCTTTTCTGAAACTCTTCCCGCACCTGATTCTAACATGAAGCATTTTTATCAATTAACCAATGGTTACTCTGGTTGGGAATTCAGGGGAACGTTCGAGTGTGTGCGTCACCTTGCGTGTTTTGGATGTATGAATGTGTTCGAATGGATTTTGGATTTTGTGTGTGCAGAGATGCGGAGCGACACCCCCCCCCCCCCCCCCCCCCCCCTCCCTTGGATGTCTGCGTCAGTGAAGCCAAGGAACTCCTCTTCATCACTTTCCGCTTGGAATATGTCGAGCACTTTGTGTTGTTGGATTTCCTTCAACTCTTTTGCTGAGGGATAGCAGGGCTTCAAGCCTGAGACATGCACAACTCGGAGATCCTCTTTGTTTTCTTCCATTACAATTTCATAGTTTAGAGGACCCATACTTCATATGACTTGGTACGGGCCCTGCCACTTTGGAGCCAGCTTGGCA
>PYXC01002463.1:585000-603174 GCA_015244755.2 Tenualosa ilisha | reverse complement strand
TTTCTCTCGAAACATCTAAGGCAATTTCTAAAATAATTTACATTTAGCAGACGCTTTTATCCAAAGCGACTTACAACTTTGTTAACTATCAATTGTTCAGGGCCAGTCTCCCCTAGAGCTCAAGGGCACAACGGTGGTAGCTGGGATTCAACCCACATCTTAATCAGGCTATTTGCACGCTAGTCAGGTTCCTTTACCACTACTCTACCACCACCCAGTTGTGATATAATAATAGGTGAAATAGTAGACAGATACTTGATTCATCCCAATTATGGGATCAGAAAAAACAATCAGTACAGAAAAAATCCAAGTCATACTGAATTCCTATTTACATACCATTTTGAGTTAATCAGATATTTTGCGCTGTGGTCCAGCGTAGCCTAATATATAGCTGTCATGGTTAGCTGTTGATATGTGTTGAGGCCTGAAGCCTATGTTTTGGGACATAATCTTTATCTTGCAATAAAAACCTGGAATATAATCTTGCCATTTTGGTCATTTTTGTTGCAAAAGAGGCTAGTGCTTGTGGTTTTTTTTCTGAATAGCTGTTTATGTCATCCTCTATTTTTACATAACCTTAACTGGTAATCTATAGAGACAGTCAGTGGCCTCTTATGAAAATTCAGGCCAGATTTATGGCTGCACTGCACCCACACAACCTCAACTTTTACACCCAGAGTAGTCCAAACCTTTAAGTCATTGAGCTATCACAAGGATTAAATTACAACACTGGGATAAAACAAAGAAAGTGATTCAGAAAATTGTTCACATTGTTTTCTTTCTTTCTTTTTTTGAGCAGCTAAAGCTCCTCATGGACCTACAGTAGGTGTGATGAACTTCAGCTGGACAGTTATCTTGTGGCGCTGACTTCAGGCAGACGCGTGTGCTGCTTCTGAACCATGCTTATTCAAGAAATCAGAGCCCGGAGTGCAGTTATGGTCTTTGCATCGTGCACACCATATGCAAACAGGCTGATTTGCCTTGCAAAAAGCAGCATGTGGTCTGGCCCTATGTCTTTGCACTGATGCAGTGAGGCTGTAAACAGCTAGATACTGTGTGTGTCAGTACACATCTTCTTTTACCAACGGTCAGGAGTGAAGTGGGATAATTGAGTTAAATCAAATGTTTTAGGCAGCCTAATTGAATCTGTCCTGCTCTTATTATGAATTTACCACAATAAGTAAACTTGTTCTTGTGAATACAGAACCAGGTAACTTTAAAATAATTTCTCTGCAGGAACTCCAATAGTCTGACACAACTTAGTACATCAGAGCAATTAAACTACATATAAATGTTTTCAGTTACTAAAAACGAACAAATAATACATAAACAAAAAGCGAGATGGCTAGCCTACAATTTGGCTACTGGATTCCACTGTGTTGCAGGGTACGCCAGAAAAACATTTTATTAGACTAACCATTCCGTAAACGAACAAAAATATTGTTATCATCACTCCCAAACAATGGACGCACCTCTCCTTTAAAACATGACCACAGTGGCTTGTATCAGCTATAGGCTACACCTTCATAATGACACAAATACATGTTATGAGGAAGAGATTGCAACACAACAAGCTAAAACGTTACTGCCTTACATGGGCAAATTTCTGGACCTGACTAACTGGCGGCTGGAATTTTGCACTGTGACGTCACTGCCTGCTGCTCTCCCCAGATTTGGGGAAAAGAAGTTTCACTTTATGTGGGATTTGAAACTCTCATTCTTAGAAAGCGAGGTAAGAGAAACGAAAAGGCTGCTACAGGCTTCATCTATTATTGCCTCGGCGGTAGATTTTTCATAGGCCTGTAACAATGTCGCGTTGTTTCTTGTCTTTGTGCATGAACTCTACAACAGAACAGGGCTATTCAGAAGATAGTGTTTATTCGCTAAGGTGAACGAGTTCTACTGTAGTTCGGCATTGAAACGGAGGGCGTGGGCTTGCTCCGGAAAAGGGGTAGCCTACATGATGTTTTTCTCTCGCAGACTTTCTGAAGCGGAGGCTACTTTAAAATGTTGTCTGTCCTGTTGCTAAAGTTGATACATTGTTGCTCAGACTGGCTTCCTAGCATAGGCACAGGGACTTTTCTGTTGAATGTTTTAATGGCCATGACTCGTGAAACGGTAGATACCCAGTGTGTGGTGACTCGGTAAAACCATCAAAAAATGCGGAAGTAGTTGGAGTGGATGGTCCTGGCAGTTCAAGGCAGAAATCCAGGCTATATGCTATCTGATAGGCTATCGTATGGCCATCGCAGTGTTGCTTTTCACAGAATGTCAACATATAGGGGAATTCTGTTAGTTTTATATTCTGTATTCCAGCTAATTGCAGTATAGTAGAGAGCTGGTATCATTCATTCTCTTTTCAGGCAAAACTCAGATAGGTCTCCAATCCAATAACAGAACGTTAGGTTACAAAACATCTGACTTGTTCGATGTGCAATATACGGAGCTACTGACAAATGCTTGACAAAGCCCTTGTTAGCTCTATATTATTCCAGGAGGTTAGAAGAATGCAATTTTCATTCATTCGCTATTTCAGTAGTCATATGGGACGTTTGCCATTCTTTCTCTGTTTTAGCAAATTTACTTATTAACGTGAAACTTGAAAATTACAGAAACGGATGGCCTAACATTATATTCTTCCTGCTATGGGCGATCAGAATGTCTTTCCATTACTCTTCTTGCCAAATTAAATCTGTAAATGGTACCCAGTCGTGTGCTCACTTGAAAACAGTATGCTAGTCTGTTGAAAGTAAATACCTTTATCACAAGTGGGCAAACACGCATAGACTATAGACATTGTTCATCTCAACTCTGGTTAATGTGCTGAAATATTAATCAGCTTCCCCGCAGGAAAGATATTCAGACTCTAGCTTTGATATGAATTTCAAATCAATAACATCAAGGCTTCTTGTGAGCTCAATCATCAAACTGAATTTCTCTGTCACCCCCACATTTTCAAACTCAAGCAGCATTAGACCCGGCTGTCTTTAAAACCTCCAGCTAAAAAGACACATTTGACAGCAGTGCTCAGATGCAAGTTAAAAGTTGAGTCTTCCCTTTGAGCCCATCTTCCCTTAGTGCGAGGCACTTGATTCTCTGTGGTGTCTGTTACACTTTTTTTTTAGGAATATTAACGATGCTCTCTCATAACCAACATGCTTGTTTAACACAAAACCACCTGTTATGTAGGCCTACGAGTGTTTGTATCTATTTATTTCGTATTACGTTTCCAGGCTGTGTTTCGGAAGAACTCATAAGCATAGATATTGTTTTTTCACTTGTGATCATTTCTTATCGTCCATCTCATAGTTGAAAGGAAGAAAACTTGTGTTTTTCATTGATAGACATTAAAACTTGTTCTTTCAAGTCTTCGCACAGTTGACTGCCATGGTTGCATCTCCCATCTTGCAACAAAGGTAAAGAGCAATACAAAAGGTGTAAGGTGTAGTGGCTAACCTTGATAACTTAACTCAGGCCTAAACTCTCTAGAAGGAACAGCCCTATGACTTTGTTTTGCTTTGAGAATGAAGCCATCAGGCTCTTCTACAGTATCTGGAGGCACTGTGTCACCTTAGTTAGTGGACCACGTCATACCTTCTATTGAGGAGAGCAAGACGCTGGTACTGACCCTGAGAGGATGTTGTGGGCAATGCAGACTTGTGCCTTTCCATCATCTTCTACCTGTGGAGGTTACATTGGAGATCTGTGTGTGTGTTGTGTGTGTGTGGTTGTGTGTGTGTGTGTGTGTACTCTGTATGTGTGGTACTCTCTCTCTCTCTCTTCTCTTGCTCTCTCTTTGTGTGTGTGTGTGTGTGTGTGTGTGTGTGTATGTATGTATGTGTGTGCATGTGCTGTCCTATGTCTTTCTGTGCCAGAAGAGACTAGGGAACACAGGCCTGTGTAGGAAAGTAAGCTGATGTTTTAAAAAGGTGCATCAGCAAATGATTGACATCTGCGCTCATGGCCTGTAAATCCTTAGCCTCTTTCTGGGTGTTGTGGAACAGCGGTGATGTCACACATTGACAATTGGTCAACCTGGGTTTGATTCTTAGACCTCATATGTGTCGCTTTGGACAAAAGCATCTGCTAAAATAACTTCATGCACTTTATTAACTCGTGGCTACATCATTTGTCTGAGGTTGCAGGTTCCAGTGTGGTGCTGGTCTTTACTGCTCATAGTGCAGGTTTGGATGTGTGACTGGATGATAGTTCAGGGAAGGAGAGGCTTGTATTGATGTTGTTGTTGTTATTGTTGTTGTTGTTGTTTAAGAGGCCTTTTGCCTAACTTTCTATATTGGCTGCACAGGTGCACATTCTTTTTTCATTTATGTACACATAATTTCATTTAGGGACTCGAAAATTTTCACAGCAATGCAATAGGCTATCGGGGTCAGAGGTGTTATGTTAAGAGCTGACCAGAGGAAAAGGGTCTTTGCAGAAGTCTGAGCATGGCCATCCTTTACGTTGTCACTGGCATAGACAATGAGCAGTATAAGGAGAAAGTGAAAGAAATCGCACTGATTACAAGCTTGTATGTATAATACACAAGTCTCTGTTAAACATTTCGGTGCACCTGTGTGATTTATTAACATTTTTAGTTGCGCTTGACAGATATGACAGATATTTTGTTACACGCGCACTCATATAGTTGGATTCTGGAGCCCTGTTGTCTTACATAGTACATTAGAATGCAGGGAGCATGTAGTTTATGCCCCAGACTCTGCACCAGGGAGGAGATGTGTGAATACCTTTGAACATGTGGAGCAATCAGTTCTAACAAACAACCAAGCAAACAAAAATGTTTAGAGATAAACAAACAGTGTAATGATGGGATCAGACATGGTTTTATTATTAATGGAAAATGTAACATGATACCTGCCTCACTGCCTGATAGTGACTCCCGGTCTGCAGTGATGTCATTAGTTTAATGTCTAACTGCAATATCCTGTTAGCAGTTACTGCTAATGAGTCACTGTGTTACAGTCTCAGTTTTTACGTTTTTTAAAGTTTTTAAGAACCTTTTGTTAGCGGCTGATGGGATTGTTAGTTCTGAGGAAAATACTGGATGCCCCAGCGTAAAATGTAACTGATGATATCATTATTTTTGGTTTCAGTTCCTCAGTTCTTCCAAGCGGATAAGCAATCTCCCTCTGCCAGTGAAACAGTGACGGAACACCAGAGCTGCTCCGACAGATACAACATACAACAAAAAAGGTGCGGACAGTTTTTAGGCTGAAATTACCAACAGATTTCCAAATAGGGTGATTTCTTCATTGCTTGTGTGTGAAAAAGGTGGGGAGAGTTCAGAATCAAAATTAGGTTCAAGAAAAAAAAAGAACAAACAGCATTAATCTTAATTCATCAACACGATGTGACTTGCAGAAGTTATTTTGAAACAGTGTATCAAAATCAGAATCAAAATTCATCTTTGAAAAAAAACTAAATAAATAAATTGGCATTAATCTTAATTCAACACTGTAGTGTCAACACATAGGCCTAGTGACTTTTAGAGTTATGGCACTTGAAGTTACTTTAAACAACTATATTATTCATGCAAAATGTAGTGTCTAATGTAGTTTCTCTAGACAGCCAGGAATGTTATAATTATGTAGAAATGATAAAAAGACACATGCTGCCCCATATTCCGTGTGCTTTTTTGGTGTATAACTTCTCATGCTTTTTGCTTGTAGTCCTGAAAAACTAGAAACACATGCATGCATTCAGGTCACCTTCAATGAGATTTTGAGAGATTCCAAGAGAGCTCAATTTTGGGATTTTTTGGAGAATTTCTGTTGCCCTCATTGTTACACAGAAATCATTTCTTGACAATGAAAACACACACAGGCACAGACAAATGATAGCAAGTACTAGGACGTTAATATACTTCTTTAGACTTAACCAAATTATATAACCAATTTCTTATCAGTTTTTCCACTGACTCAAACATTGCTTTTTAAACATGGACGTCAGCTGTCAGCTTTCAGTGGCTTTAAATGTGTTGTTCTAAATGCCATGATGTGCTTAGGCGCTGTTTATAGCAAAGACAAACAGTAATAATTATTTGTTTTAAAGCAGTCTCTTCATGTCTGGCTGTGTTTCCTATCTTATGCCAGCCCTCGGGATGTGGGTTTAGGTATCTCCCTTGACCAGTCTTCCACGGAGGGAGTGCTCTGGGAAATACTTAATTACGCTTTTTTAATCACAAGAAGTCACTTGATGTGACACTGTTTAACCTTCCACTAAATGGGTTATTATTACCTTGAAGGCCTCCTTAGTGGTTTCAGGCGTGAACAAGTGTTTTAGCTCCAGAATGGAATCACTCTTCAGTCGGGTGCACCTGTTTCTTCTAGGGGGATGTTCAGGGTCTGCCTCTTTTATGTGAAAATACTTCTACATCTATTGATGTGTTCGGCCTATTGTAGGACATCATCATGGCATTTCCTTACATTGTTTGAACATGCTCTCCTTTTTGATGCAATCAAAAGTCATATTTCAATGTCTTTGAAGGTTCTCTGGTGGCTTTGGCTTTCATACTCTATAGTGAGGACTGCATTCACATGAATGAGCAGCAGTTTCGCAAATAGAGTGGCTACATGTAGTGTTTTTCATCATTAGAGTTAGAGAAATGTTGTCAAGCTGTTACCTTGGGCTAGTGAAGCCTTGTCATAATTTCCTTCTCAAGTCAGTTTAGGATGATTTGAAAAACAAAACAAAAAAAACTAATGACACTATCTGTTGCTTTTTGTTCTTGTAGTGTTCCCTCCCACCCTCCCTCCTCTTGCTTCAGACATTCAGTTAACAGTGTGGGGGTGAGTCATACACCCATTGTGGTTGTGGTGTTGTTAGGTGTGAGGCTCAGCTATCAGTGCTCAGTCATTCGGTCGCTTGGTCAGTCAGTCGCTTGGTCACCTTGCCACAGTGGAAGGTTCTGGTGCAATTTGTCTGGCCCTGAAAAAATAGGAAGCAGGCGTTGCAAGTTCATGTATTTTTGCATGTCTCGTATATTCTTGCCTTGTCACTGTTAGCTGATGGACTAGATGCATTTTTAGAAAAAGTGTCTCTAGCCTGACAAGCCATCCTATAACATCAAAATGTTTAGTCTGGGCACAACCGATAGAACGAGCTCAATCCTGCAGGTGGAATCGGCAGATAGCACTACGACCAATCACAGCAACGTTGATAAAAGAGCAAATAAAGGCTTTCTATTCTATTCTATTCTAAATAGCCTACGTCCTTCTTTGAAATTCCTTTTTCTGCTCTGCTTTCAAAGAAACGCCCAAGTCTTAACTCCTCCAAAGTCGATGGCAAAGCCGATTCAAGCGGCCGCTATTCTTTGGCCAGTGTTGACATCTTGCTAAGCCTGCCCAATGACTCTCCACATAGATAGAGCATTGTGATTGGTCTTAGCAAGGCTTGGTAAGACTTTATGGTGCCTGGCTAGATGTACCCGGTGAGCGAAACTATTTGCTACCGCTAATGTGTGTCTAGATTTCAGCAGACTGGGCCATATGGGTCATGACAACAGTCTGGGACATGTAGGTCATGACAACATTGACCCAGGTCCTGTTGGTGTGTTTGCCTTTTACTGTGTTATACATTGATTACATTGGTCTCTGGAAAGTTACCTACAGCAGTTTTGCAGTGACCACCCTCATGCATGTTATATCTACTGTTCTCAAGGGCCCCATGTTAGTATGGCTGTCAGTGCCGTGTGTTTTTCAGACACTGGGTGGACTAGGTGGTAGCTGGTACAAATTGCCAAGAGTCCTTGATCACTTTTATTTCTGTCAAATTGTTGATAATGTCATTTGTGTGTGTGTTTGTGTGTGTTCTGTGCTCCGTCCCACATTTTTGTTATTTGTGTTATTCATATCAATGTGTTCTGCTACCTCAGCATTGCTGTGAAAATGAATTTTATTGCATCATTTCCTGTTTTCACTGTGTTTACTCTCAGGTGTTCAGTTCAACTCAGGTCTCAGTGCGTATTCATGAGTGTGTGCATTCTGGCACACCAAACACACACCCTGCCAAGTCTCTGCCATCCTTACTGATACTCACATGCTTTCATTTGTTGTGTTGTTACGAGAGATGCTGATGATCATTTCTTGCATAGCCAGCAGCTATAGGGTTTTCAGATGCCAGATTCTCTCACTCTCTCCCTCGCTGACAGAAACACCCGAAGCTGGCCAAAGCATGTGGTTTCTTGATGAAAAGGTATGCTAATAGACCTCTGAGAGCAGTGGTGATTGATGACTGCGCAGGCATTCTCCATATTTGGGCCGTCCCAGCAGACTACTCCCTAAGCAGAAGTTACAGTGCAAAACTCAGTGCGGTTGTAAAAGAAGTACTTGAGCTGTCGCATTTAGCTCTCTCTCTTTCTCTCTCTCTCTCTTTCTCTCTCTTTCTCTCGCTCTCACTCTCTTTGTTTGTGTTTTTGAGCATGTTTCTATTCATTAGGACATATATTTGGCCATACATGCTACTTACCATGAAAGTGTGTCCCTTGGTATGAGCACAGTTGTGTCTGTGTGTGTGTGTGTGTGCTTTGTTAACAAGTGGCCTTGTTAAATATTTGCGGGACATTTGTGAAGGAAATGTCTGGTTTGCCTGGTGTTCTGATCACACAGCGTTAGTTACCCAACTTTTGTGACAAGTCCCACAAAGCCTGGTTGGCCCTGATTATGGAGCAGAGCGACAGAGTGCAGACTTCAGACTTGAGTCTTAAGACAGACTTCCTCTTGAATAGCTTTCCGCAATTATCATTGTTATTCCCTGTGAACGCTATGAACCACATATTTGGCTGCTCAGTGACTCTGGCGAGCAGAAAACTGGCATTCCAGGCAGATAGCAAGCTGAATCGATTTTGCCCCCAATCTTTTTTAGTCCATTTTTTCTCCATATTTGGAAATGTTTACCTCCACATGCTTGCTGAGAGGGTGGATGGAGGGATATGAGTCATTTTAGCGGCAGCATAAGCCACGCTGAAGGCTACACGCTGATTCCCTCTCTTCGTGTGTGTCTCTCCCGTGGACTTCTAGCTCTTTCTCCGCTCCTTCACAGAGACCTGGGATGCTGTGAGTATCACACCACCTTCCGCTTGGCTTTTTCCTCCAGCGCGGCGGGCAGGGTGTGCGCAGAGAGGAAATGATCAGTTGGAGGTAGTCAGGGAAACTGGGCCAGGCTAGGTGCTTGTTAGCGCTCTGGTTAGTTTATTGGTTTCACTGGGCTCTCTATCACCTCGGACTTAAACAACTGGAAAGATCAGCATGCAGACTTGCTTACATACCCTAGGGCGCTTGTAGTTGTAGGTGTGTGGTTTTTGGTAACTTGCTACAAAGTGGGTCATCTCTTGAGAGTGGAGTGGATGGTACTGTTTTGAAATTGTATGGCATGATGTAATATGAGACACTAGTTGATATTGGTTAGTGCTCATACACACAATACAGCTCATTGGTTATGATCAGAAGAGGGTACGCTGCCTGCCATGGATAAGTGATGGTAGTCATCCTCCTCTCAGCATGGTGCATTTATTTATTATCATCAGCAGTCGCACTGTCATTGATCCTGTTGGTCATGTGGGCCATCAGTGGGTGGACGTGGTGGCTGAAGGTTTTGTTTTGTGACTCTGTGTTCATATTGGAATTGTCAATATGATGTTAACGTGTCAGAGCTCTGAGCTTTGAGAATACCGGTAATAGCACTCATTGAAAAGGCAAAGACAAAACAAAGTGTGTCTGGAATGATGCAGTGATATGATGTCATATCATCTTTAGAAATATCTGATAAGATAGCATGCAAAAAGGATTTGGGATAATATAAAGTGTGTTTATTTTTACCTTTTATATAGGGATACATGCACTTGAAGCACATTTAAGCACTTTTGCAACTTTCACATGAATGGAGATGCAACAGTTTTTAATCTAGTTTTGGTTTAAAGTTTGTTTTTGTTTACTTTTTAGTCTTGTATTCCACTCTTATTTGTACAGCCATCAATTTCAACTGTCTGTTTTTGAAGTTACAACTGAGTATTTTTGCAAGCTGTGTTTGTCTTGTCCATGTTAATAGAACTGTTTACACTAACACACGTCACGTTACAGTAATTTGTTGAGGTTGCATCCAGTTAAGATCAGAATCTCTGATTGGGTGCTGCGTATGAGAGGGATGTTGACAGAAGACTTTGCATGGCTGCCAGCAATAGACTATTAGCTAAGCGTCTGTGGCTCTTGGCTTTGACTCTCACTGAGCTTCTGTCTTTTAAGCATCCCTGTAATCATTCCATCTCTTCTGGCTCTGTCTAGCACTATGGATACTTTTAGTAACTGCTAGTCTACAACTACTTTTCTTTTTCTCAACACTCTAGTTAAAGTCAGTCCACTGGCTGATATTCCTAAAATGGGCTTTGCACGTTACAGGCATAGGTATGCCACGGAGCTGTCTCAGTCCCACGTTGCTTTTCTTGTGAAATACGGCCATTCCTCTCACACTGCAGAGAGAAGCACGCCGTGTACTCTGGTGGGCGCCTGCCTCCATGTTTGGTCAAGGAATCTACCAATGTAAATTCAAAGCTTCTTGAGCCTGATGAGTAAAATAGAGTGCAGAGGGCCTGAAACATTCAACTTGCTGACCTCTGAGTGTATGTATAGTGTGTGTGTGTGTGTGTTGATTTTCACTAACCCCTGAGTAGAAGGCCCAGTTATCAGTGGATGGCCTTTTTTTCTGCCTCCATGTGGAGAGAGTGAGTACGCGAGAGAGTGAGTGAGCGAGAGGGAGAGATGAGATACACAGTTTGCACTGATTAATGTGTTGTGTATCTTAGAATGAAAGCACCACGTATCTTGTTAAAAATCAGTGGTGGCCTCTTAAGAGATACAGAAAGCAGGACAGGAACAAATTCTAGGAAATACAGTTTATATAGTAGTATAAGACACATAGTTGACCAGTGTCCTATTAGAGAAAAGTTACACACTCAAGATCAAGTTACGCATGCAAGGTAGCATAGAAATGAGAGTCATAATGGAGATCCTACTGTGTGTGTGTGTGTGTGTGTGTGTGTGTGTGTGTGTGTGTGTGTGTGTGCGTGCGTGCGTGCGTGCGTGCGTGCGTGCGTGCGTGCGTGCGTGCGTGCGTGCGTGCGTGCGTGCGTGTGTGTGTGTATGTGTTTGTGTGTGTGTTTGTGAGACCCAGAGAGAAACTCATACTTGTCTGTTTCCCAAGAGTGCTCCAGTTTTGTTGTCACCTCAGTCATTGAGAGAAACTAATGCAGCTTCCCTTGCTCTTCCTGTGGCCACTGCTTGACTGTTTCTTCTGTGAGATTAAATGTTTCCAATCTTGCATGCAAACACACACGTACACATGCACACACACACACACACACACACACACACACACACACACACACACACACACACACACACAGACACACTCTCTCTCACACTCACACAAACACACACACATTTTAATTTTTTTCCAGCAGCAGGCCAAGCCGTGGCAGAGTGGCAGAGGAAGGTAGACTTTAATAGGATTTTCCATAGCTGTGAGGAACGATGTACCCGCCTTTAATGATAGCGTGGTGAGGTAATCTCATTACCTTTTGCGCTCGGCGTCAGTCACACCAGGGCACCGCTGCCACAGCCAGCGCTAGTGCTCTTTGGGCCCTGGGGCTAACCATCCTGCTACCTCTTCAGTTACTTGTCTTCACTTGGCTCTGTGTTTAGGCTAACTCTCTCATCAGATACTGTAAACACTGATGCAGTTGTGTCAGAACACTTTGTAACATCTCACTGTTATGAAAATGTAAGGAAGACTTAAATAGTGTTTGCTTATATTTCATGTCCCATGCATTTGATTTAAATTGGTTGTAAATCGTTGCTGATTTAAAGTCTCATAGTGTGTTTTTTAATTTCTTCATTCAATTTCATAAGTACATTGGAATGGTTGTGTAATAATTGCTTATCATAAGACAGAGAGGTCATGTACAGTTATGAAATAGATATTAAATAATATATATGAAATAGATATTGTTCCTGAGCCTCACACATCTCACACTACTGAGAAGCAAAGCTGTGTTGACCTTTTCATGAACATCCCCATCCGTAGCCCGGAAACCACTGGTTTCTTGTAACATGCTGTCTGGACTGGTGTGATAATTGCTTCTGTTTGAAGTGTGTCATATCTTCTTATGTGTAGCTATTTGTTTTATTTCCTGGAAATATGAAGAAGAATTAAAAAATATCTCCCAATCGCTCGGTTCACAAGGACAGAAGTCTCTTTCCAAATGAGCCAAACTAGTTCAACTTGCAGAGAGAGTGTGTGTTTGGCCTGAAGAAGTGGGATTACATTTCTTAATCTTGTCTCACTTAGTACCCACCACTGTCCTTAATTTTCAAGATGTTTGCCAGCCCAGATTGGTGAAAGATTTAAAGGGGTTTGTTTTTAAAGAAAAGTCCCTCCGAAAGGATCTCCTGTCAACAATTAAAGTTAAGGCTTGATTAACAAGAGCAATTAAATGATGCGGCTGATTTTCGGAGCCTTGCGCCAAATACGAGGTGATTATCTGCTTAAGAACAGATCCATATGAAGAGGTTTGATTGCTTTCTAATTTTATGCCTAATTCTTTTATTGACAGGCTTACCAGCTGCTCAGCACTGAGGCTTTATCTCCTCTGGGAATTGATTTGAAGTTAAGATTGCTTAAGTAAGGGAGGTAACGCAAGGTTCAGCGCGAAATGGTATTGCTGTCTTGAGGATGAGGCCGTGTAAACGATGTGGCCCAGTTCTGCGTTGAACAATTAATAGCAATGAAAACATTTAATTATTCTTATGTCATGTGGACTACTCTGGTGCCAAAACATGCTAATGAATCGTTCAGTGCTCCAGGAATGCTTACTTTTGTTTTTTTTGCTTTGGGATACGTCTGTGCGGTTTAATTAATTGTAAAGAAACGTCTTTGTTTAAATCAAGTGCATTTAGTGGAAAACATCACACAGTTGTATTTCTTACAGGGCGTAAGCTCTTTTTATAACACTGTAGCTCATATGCCGGGGTTTACTAATGAAAAACCATGAGAAAAGATAGGGTGTAGGCAAGAGTGCTATTTTGTTATACTTCTGTCTAAATCCTGCAAAGAAAACACATCACAATTTTATTAGCTAATTTATCGTAACCTACTCGCATCTACTGATCTTTTCTGTCAGCTACAGAAGCTTTGAACTTTGTCTTACTCCTGACAAAATATTGTAGTTATTCAGTCCAGTAATTTTCAATGAAAAATGTATTGACACTTACTGCTATGCTGTGCTGTCATACATAACTAAGACAAGAAAGCAAGGTGGACCTCTTATTCTTTGATCTTATGTTTCACAGATGATGATATTCATAACAAATGGTGCATTCAGTGTGGATCACCACAGTGTCTTCCACTCACTGAATCGCTGACAGATAGATATACTTATATATTTTATAAGATAGTTCTGTCTACGTAGTTGCAGCTCTTATATGCAGCAGCAAAGGAACATTCTGACTGTGAGCCAAAAAGTGGCCTTAACCCCCCCCCTTCCATACGCACACACACACACACACACACATGCACACTCACACACACACACATGCATGCACACCCTTAAACCCCACTCCCCCCAGTGTTTGGAAGGAGGGGTCAGTAGCAGATTATTATGGGATCAGGCCAGGCCTGGAGGCTAATGGAACGCACTAAGAAATGTGTTTGGGGACATTTCTAGGCTTGTGATGATGACAGATGCCAGTCCACAAGTCACAATATTTGTGTCAGTGTTTGTAAGTCTGTTTGTGCCCCTCTCGCTCTGTGTGTGTGTGTGTGTGTGTGTGTGTGTGTGTGTGTGCGTGTGTGTGCGTGTGCATGCGTGTGCGTGTGCATGCGTGTGTGTGCATATGTGTGTGTGTGTGTGTGTGCGTGTGTGTGTGCGCGCGTGTGTGTGTGTGCATGTGCTTGTGTGTGTATGTGTGCGCGTGTGTGTTTTATTCAAGTATGTGGCACCACTGCATCTGATCCTCTACCTATGCATTTAGTTAAGGTTGTAGCAAAAACATGAAGTTTGTGTCGGTCACCCTTTGGATCAACTGGAGGCTTTGGTTAAAGTAATATTTTTGTACATCCTTTTGATTTTTTAAAAAAAAAATACTTGAGCTTTATTTATTCATTGTGGCTTGTTTTTGTGTTTTTTTCTGTTTGTTGATTACGTTGCCAAATCCGATCATGACGAGCATCAGATTTTTTTTTTTTTTAGATAGAGGGGGAAAATGGTGGAGAGATTAGTCCTAAATTCAGTAATGTGTAACAGATTCCAAATCACAAGCATGTGTGTGACAGGATCACTGTAGGGGGTCGGGAGAACAGTGTTTTATAGAAAGCTGAAAGCTCTTCATATATATGGCTGCAGCTTTCTTCACTAATGCGCTCATTACCCAATCCCCAGTCCACTCCCACTGTGCCCTCTTTCAGTCAGATGCTATTGAGTGTGCCTTGTTTAGCAGTGCTTCAGCTAGTGCTCAGCCGCTAGAGCGTTTTGTTATTTCTGTGAGAAATCATCAGCTCTGTTTTTTAAGGAGCGCTGATTTAATTTTAATTGTGAATTATCACAGCTGAGCTTTTCTTGTGGACTGTTTTGTTCATACGCCCACAAAGGTGCGGGCATCATGACCAAAGCTTTTCCGTCTGCTCTCGGCA
Source organism: Tenualosa ilisha (assembly GCA_015244755.2). Taxonomy (NCBI): domain Eukaryota; kingdom Metazoa; phylum Chordata; class Actinopteri; order Clupeiformes; family Clupeidae; genus Tenualosa; species Tenualosa ilisha. The sequence continues at coordinate 588,474 of PYXC01002463.1, read as the reverse complement.
CCTACATGTATCTGTGCTGTTGCTAGGATATTGAGGCTGAAAGCTTCGTGGCATTCTACTGTGTTTAGCCCAGTTTATCTCAGGTCATTTTGTTAAGGGAATATGTTGCATGAATTTACTTCATATTCAACATTAATGGAGTGCAGCTGAAGGCATTATCCAAAATTCGTCACTGTATTGAACATATACACACAGCCAAATGAGCTGTCATGCAGACTATGGTTTCTATGGTGCAAATAGAGACGAGGTGTGAAATGTGATTTTGTATCAAGAGAATCTGCTAGTTTGTGCACACACTTTAAGTCGTGCACTGAACTGATGGCTCTGTTTTGTAAATTTAGGAAATATGTGGTAAAATTAGCACATATGTACTCAACCTAAAACAACAAAAAAGATTGAGCAATCATCGAGCAATCATTGGTACATCGTTGGCCAAAGCAGCATGTAGGACAACAGTATGCCATTTCGAAAAAAAGTTTTTTTTAGTGGTTTATTGTATTCTCATGGCACTGGTAGTCCTTGTTCCAGAAGAGATTTGAGAAGTTGATTAAGAATTTTGATATCCGTATGTATTTGTGAAAGCCTTGTAATAGTGGATGTTCCCTCTCTCCGAAGTGCGGTGGTAGAGAGACTGGCTGTGGACACTTGAGAGAGTATTATAAAAAGGACGGAAGCATACTGAAGAATGTAATTGACCCTTTTAGCTGGTATTATTGGAGGCTGAGGTCAGCCATTGTTAGCTAGCCTTTTAACTTGGTAGGGGTTTAGCTCTTGAACCTAATTGCGAGAGAGAACTGCATGTAGACGATCATGAAGGTCAAAAAGAAGAAAAAATAAAATAATTGGTGTAAAAAGGTCAAAATGAAGGGAAAAAAATTGGTGTAAAACCCATGCAGGAACCAGTCATTTAGTTTTCTTTCACATCAAGATATTCAAAAGTCCCTCACTCTGGAGCATTTTACATTGTTTCAGTAGTTGAGTAGATTGGGTTTCTACAGAAAAGCTTCTTAGACTGTTTTACTTCAAGAAGCTGGCTTTTTAAAATGTTGCTGTGCTAGGCTATTGTTTGTGTGTTCATAAGTCATATAGAGATAGATAAGTAGATAGAGCCTTGATTTATCCAGAAGGAAATTAAGGTGTCCAGTAGCTTATAGCTTATAGCTTATAGCTTAACATATCTTGTATTCTTCCAAAATCAACAACACTGTGCTTGAAGTCACGAAGCCATTTTCATTTCACAATACCTTTATTTCAAATATTTTTTTTATAATTATTTTGATTTTTGATTTTTTGCTTTTATGGCTACTTGGAGAATGGCTTTGGTTATACAAACAACCATAAACTAAGATAAAAAATTAAGTTATAAAGTTAAGTTACTAATGCACTGAAGCTTATTTGATGAAGCTTATTTGATGATTTGTTTTCTGGGTTAATGAATTACAATAGGGTAATTAGCCAAGTTTAACCAAGGTGCTGAAGAAATGTTACCCCTGTTAGTGTCACATGAGAGACAGGAAGACTGATTGGTCCAGGCTGTGGGCCTATTTTCCACTATTTCTGCACACCCCACAACCGGCCCCAGAGTCTGAGCAGGGAAAGCCTGGATGGGATGGTGACATCAGTTGGCCCAGCGTGGTGCTCTCCCTTGGGACGGCTCAGCGCTCAATGTGTTCCTGGTTCACGTGGCGTTCTGTCGGGATTAATTGTCACCAAAACCTCCACCGAGGCCATGCCCATCCCATTTCCCACACACCCCTCCACCACCACCACTGTTGCTGCTGCCTCCTCCACCACCCACACTCTCCTAGTTCATGATCCAGGAATGCAATTACCTACTGACCCAAATCATGCTGTTGGCAGGTGGCCCACCCCCACCCCCACCCCACCACACCCAGTGCGTCTGTGCCGATGGTTGGCAGGGCCACCTGTGGATACTTCTTTCTCAGTCACACCTCTGATTGGACACGATTGAGTGCCTGGAGTCAGCCAAGGCTGCTTCAGGCTCACACTGAAGGTCACAGTGTGTGTGTGTGTGTGTGTGTGTGTGTGTGTGTGTGTGTGTATGTTAGGCCGGGGGAGGGGGCTTGAATGGATTCCACAAAGCGGTAATTTGATTTAGCTAAACTGGTCTTACTCCTCTCTCTCTCTCTCTCTCTCTCTCTCTCTACCTGCCTACCTCTCTTTTCGCTCTTAATCTCTCTCTCTCTCTCTCTCTCTCTCCCTTCCTGCCTGCCTCTCTTTCTCTCTTCTTCTCTTTGTCTCTCTCTCCCTACCCGCCTACCTCTCTTTCTCTCTTCCTCTCTCTCTTTAACTCCCTCCATCCTTTACACTCTCTCCTGTCTCACACATGCTCTCAGTCTTCTTCCTTTTCTGCTTTTTCTCCTTCATGTCTTTCTTTATCAATCAGTCATCTGTGTATCATCTGTCTATGCAACAGACCATTAATTTTTCCTTTGGTATCAGCATGTTAAGTATTTTCAGAACCTAAGAATAGCAGCAGGCTGTACCCAATATAGCCCCACTGAGCTCAGATTATCGCAGATTTAGTTAGCATGACACTGATATATAATGTGTGGTGTGGTGTAGTGTGGTCATGTCAGGTAGGCTCCTGGAAAGTCGGATTAACCTTCCAGATCTATGAATCCTGTAGGCTACACTGAGGCTAAAGCACTGAGACTGTGATTTAGGTCAAGAACTTTAGACCTTTAGAACTTTAGAAAGTTTAGAACTTTAGAGGTTTTCCACAGATGTTTTTTGTGCATCTTTCTATGCTGCCATGACACTTGCATGTCTTTTCGACGCTCAAGTCATGGCTGGTTAGAGAGAAATGATTTTGACAAAGACATTGACATGAGTCGGTATTGATAAAAAGAACATAGGCCCCGTTCACCAACGAAGAAATTTGTTCTTTTATCCCATTTTTGTCAGGGTTTCATATTTGTTCATCCAGTGTTCTTAGGAACCTTTGTATGAACAAATGTAACAGAACTCTTACAAAGACATTAGTGACACTGAGCCTCATTCATCAACCGTTCTTACGAATCTTTTCTGAAACCCCACTTACACAGTTGTCACGAAGACTCTGGCATTCACCAATGTTTTCTTATCGAGATTTGTTCTTAGGTAAGAACAAAATCTGTGCACTCTTACGAACCTTAAGGCACTGAGTTGTTAATACAAAATCAATGGTTACTGTATTTTTCACAGTTCTTCAGTTGTAAAATATCCTGAACTTGAAACACAAATATATTTTTCATAATTCACATCTATTTATAAAAGTAAATATATAATTATATTTACATATTATACTTATATAGAAGAGCTTAAGAAAATTCTTAAGAAGATATTGGTGAATGTGCTTAAAGTTGTGCATGTACTGAATGTGGTGTGTGTGTAAAAATTAAAAGAGAGGGGGAGAGAGAGAGAGAGAGAGAGAATGTGAGAGAAAGAGAATGAGATAATGAAAGAAAGAGA
>PYXC01002463.1:517500-580000 GCA_015244755.2 Tenualosa ilisha | reverse complement strand
CACAAAACCCTGTTCATTTAAGGTGTGCAGCATTGACCACCCTTCTCGAGACACACACACCCATACACACACACTACACCTCTTACCTGCCCTTCTAACTGGTCAGCATGAGACATAGTCATGTCAATGGCCCTGTAAATGGTTATGTGTTAAATGGAGCCCTTCCAGCTCCAGGGCACTTCCCTAGAGACCATTAAGCGCCACCCCCCCCCCCCCCCCAACTTTTTCCCTAACACACACACTCACACTCACACATACACACACACACACACATATATATATATATAGAGAGAGAGAGAGAGAGAGAGACAGACACAGGAACATACTTTGAAAAATATAACGTGCGCTTTTCATTCACATGCTTTGCACTTTGCTCTCAAGCTTCAAAAAAGATATAAAGAAGAGAGAAACTCTTCTCGGATATAAATACTCGAAAAAGCACAGAGGTAAAAGGCGAAGGTGATTTCAGGGGCCATGTATTTTTCATTGGTATTTGGTTCACCTTTTTTGGGCTGCCCTGAAAAAAAATACTCAGGCCCCATCAACCTGTCTCTGGTCGTTGCACTTAAGACACAGGTAATACCCACACTGTAAATGGACTACAGCCGGCCTGAGGGCCAAGGCAGTATCTGCATTAGGTGAGCTGGGAGGGCAACTGCGGTGAAGTAGAACTAAGATGTCTGTTTTCAGCGAGGCAAAGCGGAAATCAGAAGCAGCTGTAATTAGAACTCCTGTACGACTTGAGTGCAAAGCCAAGAGTTTGTGGCTGTTCGCCCGGTCAAACGCGATAGAGTGGTAGATTGACCCAGGGTATCTTCCTCTCTCTCGAAGACGTCTGGCCTCTGTGCAGCAGTGGATATCGAGCTATCGATCTCTCCGCAGTCATTTTTCATCATGAATGTCTTCATATTCTGACGAGGAGCTTGGTGGACCAAAGTCCCTCGGACCCAGAAGCATAAAGACCTTTTCAATGGCTAAATTGCATTTCTTTGACAGATTAGGAGCCTTTGAAATTTTGTTAATGGCCCTAATGTTCTTGAATTGTCTGATCACTTAACTTTGATTAGAAACAGCCCCCAAATCGGAGCAGTAAATGGTTTAGATAATGTGAGAATTTGTCTCCCTGCCTTTTTGTTGAAAAGGCCTTCTAGACAGAAAATGGTTTAGTCTAAATTATCTTAATGGATTTGGAATTAAAATTAAAGTGCTGTCATGTGCTCTGCAAAAAAAGGGAAAAGGAAAAAAAAACTGAAAAGCTTTCGTTTCTGGGGGCTTCTTTGACGTTTTAGGGCCTAGTGTCTTTTCATGGAGGGTGTGTTAAGAGTAAAGTCTCTAGAATGGTTATTCAGTGGCTCATAATAATTTATTTATTTGGCCCCTGGTTTGTATGTTGCAATGTACACTGCAATACAAGACTCAGGCAAAGTGTTATTGTAATCATAATAATTAATATGACAATTCCTTATGAGAGGCTTGTCAAAGAGTGAAGTGAATTTGCTCTCTGCTATAGATTTCACCCGTGCTTCTGGGCCATAAGGACTTTATTGGAGTCTCTTTAATTTATTGCCGTAGTCATTCCATCGACTCGGAAACTTGGCTTTGGCTTAGGGCTAGATTTGTTTAAGCTGTATTTCACCAGCAGCGAAGTTTGCCGCAGATCCTGAAAACCTGCTTATTTTCCTCTAGTGAGCTGTTTGGAAAATAGAATTTTAAGAAAAGTTGCCACTGACTATGTCTGGGTTTATTGCACTTTTGTCGGATGATATATTTCTGTTTGCCAAATCCAAATATTTGTTGTGATAATTTATTGTTTTTTTATCATGCAATGTATCTTTCTATTGATATTTCAGTTTGGCAAATCTACTGTATCTAGTGGCTTCTCTGGTTTGTCTTGTCTCCACATCAGAACACTGAGTACCACACAGTTTCTACCCCATTCAAACTGATTATGCAAATTCTCAAGTTATTATTTGTATGACCAGTAAAGTGCCATGGCAATCAAATGTGTAAATCATTTGCCTGTCTGCCTGGAATAGCTGCAGCAGCCACAACGATCAGGGGGGCTGATCTCTGATTTAGATATAGCAGGGGAACACAAAGCATTGTCTGTGCTGGAAACATAGAGCCTTGTATATTCAATGCAAACATCCAAAGCCCTCCAAAAAAAGTCAAAGAAGAAGAAGAAGAGAGCGAGCGAGAGAGAGAGAGGAGGCAGCAGTCAAATGAGATGATGGCAACGGTAACGTCGTTGTTCCCACTCCCGCTCCCCGTTGGTGCACGCCACATCCGTGGCAACGTGGGAAACTGACACTGTCAATTTATCAGAGAACAAAAGCGTTCCTCAACGGATAAAGAACACAAGGCAGGGTCCTCTGAGAGCCAGCAGTCCGCCCCCCTCCCCCATCGTCATCAGCAGCTACCTGGATTTCCAAACAGGAAGTGGGCTGTGCACAGGGTCCTGAAAATAGACAACGAGGCCTCTGAATTAGCATGATAGAAGTGTTTGAGAGAGACAGGGGGATAAAAAAACAACAACATCAACAAACAAAAAAAACAAAAACACATAAACACAAGAGTGAGTTCAAATGCTCTGAGAGCTCCACCAACACAGGGGACAAGGGGGAAAAAAAACGTATGTTTTTTTTTTTTTCCTCACAGTGTAAACTTTTTTCCCCCTTCTGCTTTGCTCTCTGTCTGTCTCAGAAGGAAGGAAGCTGCAGTTTGAGTTGACTAGTTAACAGATGATTGTGCTTTCAGAATGAATATGGGGACTTACTGTAAATAACACATCATTGTTCCTTATTATGGTTAACACATGAATATGTGTATATATTTGTGTGAGTGTGTGTGTGTGTGCGCGTGTGTGTGTGTGTGTGTATGGTGTGTGTGACAGGCAGACAGAAAGACAGAGAAAGTGAGATATTGAGGTTACTAGGGAGAGAGTTAGTATGTGACTAAGAGTGAGAGAATAGTCAAATCAGTCAGACAATACTGAATATAGAATCAAACGTGAAAATTGAACAAAATCTGGTTTATTTTTCATTTCCTTCGCTCCACAGACGCACTTGCGTAAGGTGTTTTTCTTTACAATAGCCTTGCTATTTACCTAGCCTTTACTTCAGATGAACTACAAATCAATGTCCTACGGAGGCTACTCCTAGGAATGTTTAGAGAATTGCTATGCATGCTGTTGTGCGCATACAATCACTGATAGTTGTGCTCTTTTGTGTGGGTGCTCAGTCTCCACACCTTCAGGTCTCCACTCCTGTTAACGGCTTTTATACCCTCTCCTCTTCACTCTCAGCGGTGTCTCTTGTTCTTCAGTGCTGAAGAATGGCCCTGAAATGGGTACAAACTGTGCGGTGAACTGCACACACACACAAAGCACTTCACCCTTAAATACAGTCAGAAATGTGAAATGGAGTAGAGCTCTAGGAGTTAGTGTAGAATTGAATTTGGCATGAGGTAACTGAATGGTCTGTTTGATCATTTCGTGAGGTGTTGGACAGGATAAGGTGTGTGTCAAACAGGACTTTGACAGAATGTCGTGTGTGTGTGTGTGCCTGTGAAGAGTGTTGAGTCTATGCATGTCAGACATGTTGAAGATCTTGTCTCATCTCTTTTTTGGTGTGTGTGTGTGTTTTTCATTCACATTCAGGTGTCTGATCCTTTTGTGACTAGCTGCTGTCCCTGTTTCCAGAAGAATACACTGGTAAGTTACTCTCTGCAGCTTTCTATGCCCACACCCCCTGCAGAATAGCATTTTTTGGCCATCTCCCCAAGAAAGAAGACTCTTGCCCTGCCTTTCTCCTCTGTCGCTGCCTCTCTTCAGCAAAAGCTTAAGCTGGGATCATAGAGAGGCTTGGCAAGTTAACTCATGTATACAGTTTTTACTTTCTCTTCTTTCTCTCAATATATTTTTTTTACTTCCCTAGAGGAATAGTCAGGAGGCTGGAGGATAGACATTGGAGGGGGATTGGTGGGTTAAAAGAACGTAACAGTTTGTTTTATTCCTTTATGTAACGGCCTCCACTGTGCATTCCATATGCCTATGGAGCACAGGGCTAATGTGGCAGGGGAGTGGAGGGGAGGGGAGAGGGGTTGGGGGCAGGAAGGGTTGGTGGGTGTTATATAAGCTGACCTGTGTTCAACACAGACTGTCCTGTGGGTCACAGAGGCTAGGGGAAGGCTGTAGGTTTGGTCCAATGACAGGGGTATTTTGGGGATCCTCTTCTCTCCTCTCCTTGTCTCATTTCTCCTCTCCATGTTTGTGTCTATTTTCTCCTTTCTTTTGCTGTGGCCTTCTTATTTCACTCTCGGCTGGACGTCCCAAATAGATATAAAAAAAAGCCTTGATGCATACGATTATATAATACTCCCAATGTCCAAACTCCCGCCCTACACTGATCACACATGAGTACACGCACACGCACACGCACACACACACACACACACACACACACACACACACACACACACACACATACACACACACTACCATATTAATGGAGAATCATCTAGGCAATAGTTAATGAAACGGTACCAAAGTATTTTTTTGTTTTTTTTTGACAATGAAGGGATCAGTGGCCAGAAGATTCCATGAGCGTATGCATGCATAAGACATCACACACACACAGGTTTGACATGCACTGCAGATTTGATTCTGTCATTAGATGAGAGAAATTACCCAAGTGTGAGTGTTCTAAGTCGACAAAAGAGAATGTTTATCAGTGGACTGGGTCCTATATGCCTCAAACATAAATTTTGCTGTGCTACAACAAACAATGAATTATGTCTTGATTACTTGGAACAGATGTCTAGTAATGCAGAGAATGTAGAGACTAAGGCTGCAATCACACAGGGTGTATGTTTTGCAGTGAGAGGCATATTTTTTCTGTTGTTTTATATTGGCAGTGAGTGTTTTTCATGCAGATTATTCACACTGGATGCTTTGCCTGTTGTGCGTCTGCTGTGCCCTCAGTGCATCAAATTGAAAAAAGTTCAACTCTGAGCGAAAAAAGCTTCCAACGTTATTTGTGTATTGAAGAGTTTTCATAACACATCTAGCAAGAAGTATTTTTTCATTCAATGAGTGTTTCCACTGGCTGAAGGAAAAAATCTTTAGATCCTTAGTTAGAAACAGCGAAATGGAAGTTATGATAACTACGGTTGAGTCAGTGATTGCCTAGCAATGGCAGCAAAAGAAACAGCTAGCTTTTCTTCTTGCACCTGTTGTCTTTTCCACCTTGCGGATTACAAACGGAAAACCGCATCCGGTCTGATCGTGGCGTAACAGTGACACTTTAACCAGAGAGGGTAAAAGCGGAACGAGAGGCACCAACGTTCCTTAAGTTCCGTGTTCTGTTTTCCCTTTATGTTTAAGTTTTTATTGTGATGTTATGCGACACTCACATGTCACATAACATCACAACATCACGTAGACCAGAACTCTTCACATTTGCTTCCATTGTAATCTTGGTCAATAGTCAATGATCATCTTGGTCAGTCTTGGTCAATATTCAATGATCTTTGCTCTAACCATGCTGGAAACTGTTCTGACAAGCACATTCCAACAATTCCAATTCCTGTTGCTAAGAACATGGGAACAAGATTATGGAAGAACACAGAATCAACAGGATTCTACTGTACTTCTTTTTAGAACAAATGTAATGTAATGACTGTGGTTTCAAAAGTCTATATACATTTTTCATGCGGTTATTGTGCATTTCAGGAAATGTAAATCAAATTACATTTCTGTTGCTTTAATAATATAAAAATAAATCAGTTAACAAAATAAACAAAACAAAAAAATATTTCTGAAAATCCATTTAAAGGCATACCAGGCAAGCCTGTGATTTTTTTTACCTAAGGAGCTCCCCTACAGTCGCTAGCAAAAAGAAAAAAAAAAAAAAAATTGCACAAATATGAAATGCAAACCCACGTGGATTTGTTTGCAGACCAAAGAATAGGAACCAGCAGGGATCATTTTCATAGACTTCATAGACTGTTGACTGACAAGGTAATACGCTTGATTTCAGTTTCATTCAGTGTTGGTTCTGTTTGACATTGGCTCGCTGTTTTTAGCAGATCACAAGTGTAGTAACTACGGAATATAGGTTCTTGGGGGTATGTGCCTGTGTGTGTGTGTGTGTGCGGTGTGTGTGTGTGTGTGTGTGTGTGTGTGTGTGTGTGTGTTGGCTTTACTGCCTTATCAGTGATTATCTTGCCATTTAACCATCAAAGTGACGACAAAGCTGGTAAATTAACCTAAAAATGTGGCCTGGTTTGCCTTTCAATGGCAGATATACATTTTTGTAAACAAATCGGGTATCCAGTATCAAGAATATGTAAGAAACTCATAAATGCACACACAAACACACACTTATGCCATAATGTGCATACGCCATGTCTGCAGAAACACACACACACACACGCGCGCTACAATCTGAGTTGATCTGAGTCAAATATAATTTCGGAAATGCTCGCTCTCTCCTACAGCCTGTCACTGAAAAAGAGGGAAAACGAGCACCTTCAGAAACCCTCAAGGGTGCTCTCCCTTCACTTCACCTTTTAAGCTGATGGCCAATGCTTGCTCACCTATTCGTTTTGTGTTGTATGTTATGTTTCATGCATGTATGAAGTAGTCCTGTTGTTTGAGGTCACAGAGTGGAGAGAATCTGGTGCAACATACACAGAATAAAAAACCTGCCACAAACACAAACTGGGTGGTTCTATTTCCATTTTCCTTGGCCCCATTTAGGTAGCATTTGCTGCTGAATTTTCTTCGTCTTTTTCCTACCGACAATCCTTGGTGACCTTGAACAACTGGGCTATGACTGAAAATACTCCATACAATCGCTTTGAGGTGGGTTAGGGTCCAGCTGAAAGTAAAGGTTAGGCACCACTGTGACATATTTGTGGGAGAATAAACTGGCATGTACAGTCCTGTGCAAAAGTTTGTGAACCCCTTTGAGTAGTTCTTAGCATTATTTAGTCATCAGATGTGAAATTATTTATTTTTTAATTTAAGTCATGAGTATAGTCAAACACAGTGTGCAGAGTACAAAAGAAATGGATTCATTGTTACAATTCATGTCTTGTTGACATGTTGAAAATGCCTTTTTTAACTTCTGAACATCTATCTATCCTAATCATCTCCCTTATTTATATGAGACTAATGCTTATGCATTTGTTTTGTAACTGAATGTAATGCCTTAAATTATTCATGAGGTGATAAAGAGAGATAGCGTCTAACTATATGAAATCAGTTGCACACACGTGTCCCTCTTCGATAATAAAATTACATGCTCGGGAACTACTGAGCGCTTCTTAAGACTTTACACCAAATTAATTTGTTACTGCGTGTACTGATAGCGCTAAATGCTTCTCACTGCTTAATTGATTCGCCGGATGGTCCCTGGGGATGGTGCTTGCTATTTCCCTGCTCCCTCCTGAGGACGGGGCGTCAGCGTGGACAAAGCTTAGCCCTTGAGTGTGTGTCTGTGTGTGGGTGTCTAGTCTGTGTGTGTGTGTGTGTGTGTGTTTCTCAGATCTGCCCGCTCTCTCTCACAGCAGTGGATGTGCCCGCGAGTCTAATAGCCTTGCTGTTTAGCGTAGAGAAGCGCTAGCGAGTGATCTGGTGTTGGTGTAATACATCCAGAACAAATCCTCCTAATGATGGCCTGTGGGATCCATTGCCATACTCAGGAGCTGTGCGGCTTCTTTAAGTCGTGTTTGACACAATTTAAAGCGGTGCTCAGCACATAGTGTAACGTCTGAGCAGATCTTTATTGAGTTTGTTTCACACTCTACATATGTACTCCTTGTATTCGCCTCAAACGTGCGCCTGTGTGTGTGTGTGTGTGTGTGTGTGTGTGTGTATGTGTTGTGAATGCGTGTGTGTGTATGTATGTGTGTTTTGTGTTTGTATAGGTGTGTGTGTATGTGTGGTGATCTTCATTATCTCAGAAAGGGAGAAACAGTCCTCAGTCCATATCAATCAGAAATCAAGTCTCTATTCTCTAGTCTCTGCTCCATAACCCTGTGACTGTGTGAAGCAGGGTATGCCTTTACCTTGCATTTGTGTGTGTGTGTGTGTGTGTGTGTGTGTGTGTGTGTGTGTGTGTGTGTGTGTGTGTGTGTGTATTATTATTGTTATACATACTCCATTGCCTTCAGTGTCTTATCAGTGATTGCCTTGCTAACATGTGCAGTATCATTGATGGAGAACAAAGATGGATTAGTGCTATGGTAACAGTGTCCTCTTGGAGCAGGTAGGGTTTTGATACAAACTTAAAGGTACAGTATGTCATGTTATTATTGGTGATAATGTAAATGACTTAATTTTTTTTATTGATGAGTTTCCTGGCGCCTAGTTATATCAACTTACAGTTTTAAGAACCGTGTGAATGAAGTTTTTTTCGTTCACATGAAACACATCCCTGTACACACACACACACATGCACACAGATCAGCAGACACACACACACACAGAGTAATGTATCTCTACATGTACACATTCTGCTGAGCTGCCCATCTTGTAATGTCATCATTAACCACGTTGTTAGCATTTTGATAAGACAAATTGAACGGACAAATTCCCCGGGATGGGGCAAATCTTACTGACACATCGATAACAATATGATTGGACGCATTCTTGCTCTAGAGCGGAGAGATTGTGTCTGCAGATGCATCCCTACAGCAGATGGTTGGGTGCCCGTGTGGGAACGCTGTGCTGTTATTTGCTGATTGTGCTGCATTGAAACAGGTGGTCTGTGAGGAAGCCCTCATCGCAGCTGTGGCCTTCCTCAACGGCCCTTGTTTTTAGTAATCCCTCTGGTGTTTTTGGTGTGTGTGTATGTTTGTGTGTGTCTAGTTTGTTTGTATGTATGTATGTATGCTGTGTGTGTGTTTGTGTATATACTGTATGTGTGTGTGTTTGCATATATATATATATATATATATATATATATATATATAAATGTGTGTGTATGTGTATGTCTCAGTTTGTATGTGTGTTTGTTGTGTGTGTGTTTGTGTATATCTGTTTGTGTGTTTGCATATATATATATATATATGTGTGTGTGTGTGTGTGTGTGTGTATGTATGTATGTTGCGTGTGTGCATATATATATGTGTGTGTGTGTGTGTGTGTGTGTGTGTGTCTGTCTGTGTAGTGTTTTTTATTTTTTCAAATCCATGGTCTTGTCAGTGTTCCGCTCTCTGAGTACAAACCCAGTTAAGAAGCCACAAGCACTGCTTGCTTCCCCTTTCACACATATGAAAAAGCTGCTCAGTGTGTGTGTGTGTTTGCGTGTGTGTGCGCACGTGCACACATGTAGGGTCTACACCCCTCTGTGCTCTGGCCCGTTTCAAACTGATGCAAGACAGAAATTCCATTGCTAAGAAGACACAGTCTAGGGCTTAGGGTCTCTGTGAAGGTTGCCTTTTATTAATGCCTGGACATATATTCTTCCTTTTTCTTTTTGTGCTGTGTTTGACATCATCTCTTGTCATCAACCTGACACCTAAAATGGATACATTTGTTTGTCTAGGGAGTGTTGCTGATGGTCCTTTAGAGTCTTTGAGTGCTCAGGTGGAGGAAGTTTTTGCAGTCTCTGCCGATCTTTCCTCCCGATACACACCCACACACAACATATGAGACAGCTTTTTCTCACACATAGACAAACACACATGCACACATACACACACACACACCAGTAGTTCCTTGAAGGTGCCACTATCTTATTAATTCTAGATTAATAGCATGCGGAATTGCATCCGGTCTCACTCACAAAGAGAGGAGAAGAGGCTCTAATAACACCTGCGACAATGGAGTTTCTCTCCTTCTGTCTGTCTGTCTCTCTCTCCTCCTCCCTCTTTCCCTGTTTTTCTCTTTCTTTCTCGCTTTTTTGCTCTGTCTCTCTCTGTCCCTCTGTTTTGACAGTGGAGACTTTCTCTGTACCCCCCCCCCCTCTTTTTCTCATGATCCACTTCTCCTTTCATGACTACTGTTCTTCACCTCCCCTGGAGTAATTCTTTCACCCCTTATTTTCTCTTCTCTGTCTCTCTCACTCTCTCTCTCTCTCTCTCCATCTCTCTCTCACTTAGAAGGCATAAAGATGAAGGAAAAGATTGACCATCCATCTGAAAGCTGAGCAGTTTTAGTGTTTTTTTTCCAGGATAATTCACAGAATGCCCTCTCTGTAAGTGGATTAGAAGGCAGAGCTGTTATGCAGCGGGGCAGGTTAGTTCATTCATTCGATGCTCCATTCAGTAAAAACCTGGGCTTTTAAGGGCCGTGCTGAACTTTTGAACACTACGCTAGATTAGGTGCTCACACACACATGCACACACACACACACACACACACACACGCGCACACACACACACACACACACACAACATTCTCTCTCTCTCTCTGTCTCTCACACACACGATGGGAGGTGAGATCTGCAGATGAGTGTTCACCAGGAGCTGAGACTTGAAAAGCCTCCCACGAATTTAGCAATCGCTCTCTTGCTGTCTCTCTTTCTTTCTCTTCCCTCCCTCCTCCTCTATCTATCTCTGTCTCTTTCTGTCTATATGTTTTTCTCTTTTTCTCTCACTCTCAACTTCGTCTTGTTCATTCACTCTTTCTTTCTCATTTGCTAAGTGCATATGAATCCACACACACACACACACACACACACACACAGACTGACAGCTAGAAACACACACACACACCCACACACACCCACACACACACGGAATTGAGGGCCACTCTTACACACTCCTTAAAGCAAGGAGTGTGTGTGTTTATTTAAATCAGCATACAGCCATGCCATCTTCTCCTCCTGCCAGAAGACACAGAATAGTGGTATCTCCTCTCCTCTTTTCTCTCTCTTCTCTGTGCGCCTTTGTTCCTCTGGAAAGAGTGCCTTTTTAAAGGTATTTTTAGCCGTGTTACAGATGATAATAACTCATCTTAAACTTTCACATTCTTATCACAATTAAATTGCCTTGTCACGTAAATGCAACTAATTGCTGTGAGGTTCTTTGAGAAATGTATTGCTTTTTTTTAGTTCATCCCTAGTGACACGAGGGAGAGTTTTAAATGATGAGAGCATTCAAGCCCCATTCTGCTAAGGAAGAAGAAGCAGGCATGGGAGAGGTGAATAGGGCCAGGAGCCGTGAGCCAGGGGGTTGGGCGCTGCTTGGAAGGTCAGCGGGCATGTTGACTGGGGCACCACAGTGGGAAATGGTGTTTGCGGTGTGTGTGTGTGTATGTGTATGTGTGTGTGTGTGTGTTTTCGGGTAGGGGCAATGAGGGTTCTCTCTGTGCAGGACTCCTTGTTTTCCTGCCTCTGCTGGTTTGTTGTTCCTGCGGATTCTTGGCATGGAGTGGTGGCTTCAGGGGCCAGGTTCTCAGTGCACACCCAGACAGCTGAAGAATAAGAAGCCCTGACCAAAGCCAACTGAGTTTGAACAATGAGCCTGGCTCTCTCTCTCTCTCCCATTCTCTCCCCCTCTCTCTTTTTTTATTCCTCTCTCTCTCTCTCTGTCTCTCTCTCAGGTGCACACATGCATTCTCTCTCTCTGTCTCTAGCTCTCTCAGATGCACACACAGACACACACATACTCTCGTTCTCTCTCCCTCTCTCTCGCTCTGTCTCTTTCTCTCTCTTTCTCCCTCTTTCTCTCCCTCTCTCTGTCTTCTTCTCTCTCTCTCACACTCACCTCACACACACACACTCACTCTCTCACTGTCCCTCTAACTAATCCGTAATCTGTCTTGACTTCTTCCTTTTTCTTTCCACTCTTCCCTCTCTCTCCCTCTCTCTTTTTTGCACACTTTCACTGTCTTTCACACACCTTTCTCTCCATCTTTTTCTGCTATGCACTCTCACTGTGTGTGCATCATTCTTAAGACATTTAACTGTCCTTTGACTAGCCTAGAATCACATATAGTTTTGTGTGTGTGTGTGCGTGTGTGCTTTATGTATAGGTGTGTACAAAGCCTGTCTGCATGTGAGTGGGTGGTGAGGGCTCATCTCGTCATGCAAGGTCGCTAGTGTGTGTGTGTGTGTGTGTGTGTGTGTGTGTGTGTGTGTGTGTGTGTGTGTGTGTGTGTATAAAACAAAAGCTTGCCGATTCATTGAGCAGAAAGAAACATGCACGCACACAAACACACACACACACACACACACACATACACAGAAATATTACAGGAAGAGGGCTGACCTTAACCTCAGAAATAAAAGTGTTACAATATTGGTAAATTGGTCAATGGATCCTTGTTGCTTCATTGTCAGTGTAGGCTGTAGAACTTCAAGGGCTTCGTCACCCGACTTGTCGTGATTCTTTCAGTCGACACCGAATCCTTGCTCTGTCCTTGGGGTAAAGTGGGCACACATGCACACGCACACACATACACACACACACACACACACACACGCACACACACACACACACACACACTCACGCCTCTACATGGAAAGAGAATTCTGGAAAAGTTTCTGTCTGCCACTGTGAGTATTCCCTTTAAAGTGACAGGCCTGAGTCTGTCTCGTCACGCAGTGTCTGCACCCCCCCCCCCCAACCCCCCACCCCCCACCCCCCGCACTATCTCCCGGTAGCTACTGCGGAGGTCAGCGTCAGATCTTGATGTGCTCAAGCTTACACACATGCACACACACACACACACACACACACACACACACACACACACACACACACTTTTTTGTTTCCTCATCTCAGAGGAGGCCCAGTGTTGGCTGAGCTGAGGCTGCTGGGGGGTTGAGGAGAGGAGTGGAACAGAGAAAGGAGAAGGGAGTGAAAGAGGAAGTGGAATGATGTGAGGAGTGGGGCAGAAAAGACAGAAGGAGCTTAGTAGAGTCGGGGGGAAAAACGAGAGATGACGAGTGGAGAGGTTGTGACCAGATAAAGAAGGTGAAAAAGCACAGGAATTCATTGAGTGATAATGCAAGAATGAGGATAAGAGACATAGATGTTTGTGAGACAGAGAGAGATAGAGAGAGAGAGAGAATGAGAGAGAGAGAAAGAGAGAAAGAGAAAGAGAGGCGAAGAGGAGTGGAGGCTCACATCTTTTAGCTTTCAAAGGAGAAGTGAGAGGAAGAGTTTAACAGAGAGGAGAGATGAGGAGAGAGGAGAGATGAGAAGAGACAGGAGAGATGAGGAGTGGAGAAGACAGGAGAGATGAGGAGTGGAGAAGAGAGAGGAGAGATGAGGAGAGAGGAGAGATGAGAAGAGACAGGAGAGATGAGGAGTGGAGAAGAGAGGAGAGATGAGGAGTGGAGAAGAGAGAGGAGAGATGAGGAGAGAGGAGAGATGAGGAGAGACAGGAGAGATGAAGAGGGATGAAGAGAGGAGAGATGAGATAAGACAGGAGAGATGAAGAGTGGAGAAGAGAGGAGAGATGAGGAGTGGAGAAGAGAGAGGAGAGATGAGGAGTGGAGAAGAGAGGAGAGATGAGGAGTGGAGAAGAGAGGAGAGATGAGGAGGGGAGAAGAGTGAGGAGAGATGAGGAGTGGAGAAGAGAGGAGAGATGAGGAGAGATGAGGAGGGGAGAAGAGTGAGGAGAGATGAGGAGTGGAGAAGAGTGGAGAGGAGAGATGAGGAGGGGAGAAGAGTGAGGAGAGATGAGGAGGGGAGAAGAGTGAGGAGAGATGAGGAGTGGAGAAGAGAGGAGAGATGAGGAGTGGAGAAGAGAGAGGAGAGATGAGGAGAGACAGGAGAGATGAAGAGAGAGGAGAGATGAGAAGAGATGAGGAGTGGAGAGGAGTGGAGAAGAAAGAGGAGAGATGAGGAGAGATGAGGAGTGGAGAGGAGTGGAGAAGAGAGAGGAGAGATGAGAAGAGATGAGGAGTGGAGAGGAGTGGAGAAGAGAGAGGAGAGATGAGGAGAGATGAGGAGTGGAGAGGAAACAACATAGACGTGGTGGAGAGGAGAGAGAAGAGAGGTGAGAAGTGAGGTGTTTGTGTGTGTATATGGAGGGGGGAGGAGCACAAACAAGGTGAACATGAGGAGCGAGAGTTTAGTGGTGAGGAGCGGCGAGTAGGAGAGAAGAGAAGAGGAGCGGAATGGAGTGGTGCACCCCCTAAGCTCCTAGCTCACAACTTCAGAGCTTCAGCTAACAGCAAGACCTGTAAAGATAGACAGATGCTCACATGCCAGCACCAGATCTAAGACCAAAAGGAGCTTTTGTATGTGCTGCTCCAGGAATCCATGAGGAGAGAGAGAGAGAGAGAGAGAGAGAGAAAGAGAGAGAGAGAGAGTCGGGAGTCAGACAGAGAGATAAGGAGAGAGAGACAGAGGAAAGGAGTGCTGAGACTGAAAGAAACAAGTGCATAAAAAATGACTGGAAATTGAAAGATGGGTAGAAAGTGAGTGAAAAGCTGAGAACAACAGAGAGAGAGAGAGAGAGAGAGAAAGAAAGATGAAGGAAAGGCAGTTGAGGAGAGAAGAGGAGGAGAGGAGAGACAGAAGAATAGAACAGAAAACAGGGGCACAGGAGCTCTACCTCACATGAAGTTTGCTCTGTCTTACACGCTGAAACATTGTTCCAACAAGGAAGTGTGATTAATTTATGGTGGCGTGCACTACCATGGGGTTACTCACATCATTAACATCAAATTTGACTCCGCGGCTGGGAATGCCAATGAGCTGAAATGAGATTTATTCATCTTGTGCAAAGAGACAGAAATCCCCTCCCCACACTCTGCCTCCTAACCCTCCTCTCTGTCTGCCACACACACACACACACACACTCATACTTGCACCACATGCATACATACATGCATACATTCATGTGGGACTTCAATATACTTTACATGGGTCTGATTATGGGAGATTTAAAAAAAAAAATCGTGATTCACTCCTCAGTCTACACCTCATCCCAAACACATTAGAGAAGACTAGATGAGACGTGGCAGTAAGGAGGAGTGTATGTGTGTGTGTATGTATGTGTGTTTGGAGAGGGGGAAGGGGGATTTTTGGTGCACTCTGTGTCCTGGACTGTACTGATAGGTCTCCTCTCTCCTTCTTTCTTCCTCTCCTTTTCTTCATCTGTATTTTTTCCTCTCTCACTCTTTTTTTCTGCCCTCACTTTTCTACTCATTCTTTTCCTCACTTGCTCTCCCCATTCAACTCTTTTCACGTGATTTTTACATCTCTCTTATGATATTAAAAACAGATGATGTTCTGTGTCGCTAACAGGCTCTGCCTCTGTCTTAGGGGTGAAGTGCCCTCAAAGCCTTCAAAAACTGGGGTGGGAGTCTTAATATATCTGCTGTTTATGTTCTTGAATCAGATGTTCAACACCTTCTTAGACTGACCACTAAAGTAAAGAGTCTAAAAGATACACTCCAGCCAAACCTGCCTTTTTTGTTATTGAACAGATTACAGATTTTTTTTCGCTACCTCTAACATTTGTTTTGATGGAGCTTGGTCTCAGACCAGGGGGGTATACAACAAAGCCAGGGTAAGCCAGAAGCTGGGTAACATTTCGAGTAAAAACAACTCGGGTTAACTCAGGTTAACCAGTAATCTTGCTTAGTAGTACAGGCCCCAGGTGTGAGCTTACTATTTACAGCGTTTCAAGAGCTGATGCTAAAGGATGTGAGATGACATTAGTAATCTGATATTGGTGTGAGATTACCAGCACACACACGCCCAGTTCACACCCCCACATCCTGTACGGTAAATTCCAGAAGCACTGTTGTTTTTTTTCTGTTCCTAAGAGAAAATCATTTGCATTGTAAACAGCAGAGTCAGTTTTTTTCCAATGCAGTTTAAGAAAGGAAAAGATAAAAGTAGAAGATTACATTCAATAACTGTAGTAGTGGACTGAACCTTTTGCCTATGAAGCACTTTAGTTTTGATTAATGTTGCTTAATTTTCTGAATTACACTTTTAGGAAATAAACAGACCATAAACATTGATATTGTAACATAATTTTAATTCTTAAATTCATTTGTAATGGGGTGGAGTCCTTATTAATGTTGCATGTTGACAATTGGACTGAAGTGGATTAGTGTGAAGTATTGGTTTGGATTTCAAGGCAATTTGCACAACATTATACTTGTGATGCAATGTTATAAACTGCTGCATTTTGTGTCTGTCAGTGGCTTGGCAGTTTAAGTCTTGTGACCAACCAGTTCAATAAACCATGGGGATAACACCAGCTCAGTGAGCAGGAGAATTAGAGGAGTAAACAAAACATGTAAAGATGTAAATAAACAAACCCTGTCGATCAAAAAAACACACAAATGGGGAAGTGGCATGATGAGTCTGTCGGATTAGAAGTACATCCAGGTCCAGAGGGAAAACGTATAGATGGAAATGGATTAGCAGGGCTCCGATTCAGTGTTTTTAAGGCCACGCCAGATAACGCAAGATGCCACTGCTACAGCAGCCATCAGTTAATTAAGCACTTGACCCCATAATCCTCTTTGGCTGACACTAGGGGTGACCGTCGTGTGAGTGAGCAGCCGAGGCTGATGGATTAGAGAACCGGCAGGCAGGCCGGCACCTTCCTGGTGCTCCCTGAGACAAACAGGTGCCACATGTTCTAAAACGCCTACTTCCGGACCTGGATGAGGATTGGCTGAATCATATGAGAGGCCATTGCAAAAACAATCTGCGACCTTTTGTCTTTACCACATAATGTTCTGTGTTAATGCACCACAAATCTAAAAAAGTTGCTTGTTAGCAAGTGTGCTAGATAAGAATGCCTCTGGACTGTTTCAAAATCACTGGCCTCTTGGAGTCTATTGCCTAATTCTCCACCGGTTCTCCATACATAAAAGATACAGAGCAAACACTCTATGGTGAACTATGGGCATGCGGTGAGGACCTCACAGTGAGGACCTCAGCCTCTGGGTCTCACCCAGATTGTCAGTCACAGTAGAGGTCACGGAGAAGTTATGGTGGAGCTGATGAAGCAAAAGTTTGCTTCCTTGAGATCCTTTGTTAAAGTTGAATTGCAAGAACACAGCTGTTGTCCGCCAAGCCCCCAAAGAGGCTTTGTGTAATTCAATGAGACTTGCCTGGACTTGGAGCTCACTGGTCTTTTTGTTTGCACTGACGGCTTATTGACCACCTCAGTTGACCCCTAATGACTACTGTGTGGAGGGTTTTGGGTATCACAATAATCACAACCTCAGATGTGCTAATATGTAAGAAGGTTTGGTCTGGTTTAGGGTCAGGTCACATAAGTTCAGTTCAGTTAAGTTCATAAGTTCACACAGGTTCACACATAAGGTCAGTTGAGATCATTGATGACTGTGTTGAGGTGCCAAGGCTGAGACGCATATATAGTCTATGTTGTAACAAGATGTGCTGGTGGGAGCCATTGAGATCATGACCAGAGGAGCAGAGGTCTTCCTCAGTGTACAGTGGGATGATAGGTAATAAAATGGCTTTGAGTGTTTGAGTGCGAGGATGAGGGGAAAAGGCTGGAGGAAGCTGTGGTGTGTTCAGACTTGACTCTTTTTGTACGTACTGTGTATGTGTGGAAAGATGTCTGCTGAGATGGCTTTGTGTGTCTGTTTTGGGAAGGAGGGGGTGCATGGTGGAGTGAATTGATGGGTTGTTCTACTCTGACTTGGAGGGGCTGGGCTACTCTTGTCCCCCTCTGGGGGGAGTTTGACTGATGGAGGAAGGATTGTATAAATCCCAATATCTACCCTTATCACTGAGCTCTGCACCCTTTAAAAAAACGTAACTGGCGTTAATCGACTTCATTATTGGCTGATTCATACCAATCGTAGGGTGCTTTTAGACTTGTTTTTGTTAAATAAAAGTTTAAGTTGTTCTGTTTTAACCTCAGAGAACAAGGTATAATACTCATTCCCATTCATCCATTTACCTTTGAGTACCTGAGGGTGTAGGGCTTACAACCGGTGCATTAGGATTCATCAAGTGACTCAGCTGTTATATATGTTGGGGAATGGGAAGAGTCTGAGGAGGGCGGAGGGTGGTTGGTGTTTAGGAGTGGAGGAAGCTGGGGTGGAGGCAGACTGATGGATGGAGGATTGAGGGGCTCATTGTGATGTAGCTGAGGGACAGCAGTCTGGGAACACAGGAATGTGTTCCCAGACTGCTAAGCGAAGTGGAAACTTTTGCTTGTCTCACTCGCCCCTCAAGCACGCTCTCTGTTTTTCCCGCTCTCTCTTACATTCCTTCAGTCTGTCTCTCTCTCTCTCTCTCACTCACTCACTCACTCACTCACTCACTCACTCACTCACTCACTCACACACACACACACACACACAAACATGCTGTAAATATCCTGCACAAAGAATAGGCAGCCTGTGGTGGCCTTAGTGCAGGAGAGAGAAAGAGAGAGAGCCCAACTAAGAAAATCTTGTAAGGGAGGCCTTAACAGGTTTCTCTCCTTAGTAAAGACCCCAGGCATGGTCTGGCTCCCGCTCAGTATGCCCCCCCCCCCCTCCACACACACACACACACACACACACACACACACACACCACTGCCACCACCCCCCTCCACATTCACATTGGCTCACTCCAATTGAAACCGATCTGGGCACAAAACAGAGGGCAAATCCACCCCAACCCCCTGCTGTTAAGACCTGTAATTTGCTGCCACTCGTGCAGAAGGATCATCCAGTTGTATTATGTCATGAGCTATGTGCAAATTGTTGTTTGTGTGTGTGTGTGTGTGTGTGTGTGTGTGCGTGCGTGCGTGTGTGCGTGCGCATGTGCTCGTGTATGTGTGTGTGTGTTTGTGTGTTTGTGTGCACACACATATTCTTCTTCTTAAATAAGGCATTTATTTCTGCGTGCGCGTGCGTGCATGTGTGTGCGTGTGTGTGCATGTGCGTGTGCGTGTTTGTGTGCGCACACATATTCTTCCCCTTAAATAAGACATTTATTTCTGCATCCTGAGCAGCAGCATATTATAAGATTTCTCAGTAAAGTCATCCTGTATTTCATGAGACAAGGTGCTATTGATGTGGTATTCCATTTATGGGTGCCAACGAGGGGGCGGGGCTTAGGATGATGTGCTCAAGCCAGCAACCTTCAGAAGTTAAGCAGGAGGCAGAAAGAAAGAAAGGAAGAAAGGCTGGATTTGCAACACATACCATGAGATAAAAGTGAGTGTGTGAGAATGTGGACGTGTGTGTGTGTGTCTGTGTGTGTGTCTGTGTGCATGCGTTTGGAATCGGAAATCGCACTAGCGAGTGATGGCAAGAATTGAGGCGATGTACGCCGCACCTGTAAACATTGTGAAAAGAAAAGGGAACCAAATGCTTGCAACTTCCTGAAAGAGATAGAGAGAGAGAAAAAAATTAATCGACTGGATAACATGTAGGAGAGAGCCCAAGCCTTTCTTTCATCAGAAGTGGCGTATCTTAGAGGACTTTGTCAGCCAAATGCGAAGTAATCCCTGAATTTTTCCCAGAATCCAGCATTTTTTTTCTTCGCCATGCGTCCCAGGGAAAGTGCTTGACTTGATGTTTTTGTTTGATAACAGCTTGTCTTGTCTCCTCCGTGCACACAGGAGATTCTTCACCACTACAAAAATCCCAAATAATGTCTGCTTGTCTTATGGAGACTTAAGTAGACACTTGTTGTCTTTGTGTGTGTGTGTGTGTGTGTGTGTGTGTGTGTGAGAGAGAGAGAGAGAGGGAGTCAGAAGTAAGAGGGTTCTCTGAGCAAAGAGAACAAGGTACAATCCTCTTAACGCTCACCAAGCCCCAACCACACCACCAAAATCATCTTCTTGTGCAAGCTAATGCCCTGTGCAACACCATGTTATTTTGCCTTGTTTAACTTCTTACCCACGCTGCCACAGCAGTGCCAGCGTAAAGCTGGGCTTAAAGAGCGCTGTGCCAGGCAGATGCCAGGCTGATTACTTTGCCCCCCTCTTAATAAAGCTGGTTTTGCCAGAGTAATGAGAGAGTCTCCGCTGTGGCGGCACAGGAAGTTCAAGCTGATGATAATGAGCTTGGTGTTGTTATTGTTGTTGTTGCCGTTGTCATCGCTGTTTGTGGTGCTGCAGCCCCTCTGCTTTTTTTTTAAACACTGTGAGAACGGTTAGACCAATCACCAGGCTGGAAGTTTTGAGCCTCCTGGGATGGGTTTCGGTGGCAGGTGGAGGTGGTGGAGGGGTGTGTGTGTGGAAGGGGACTGCAGTGGGGCACTTCAGACAAAGCTGTTTACACGTCAAGGGAGCGTCCACCAGTTTTTTGGTTTTGTTTGTGTTTGTGTGAGAGTGCTGATGAGATGGTTGTTATTGATGGATTCTTAGTTTGGCCTTGTCCTTGGTTTTTAATTTGTTGATTCAGAATTTCTGTCCGTGTGTGTGTGTGTGTGTGTGTATGTGTGTGTTTTTTTTGTTAATAAATTTGCCTAAAAATCATATCACATTGTGCCCTCAAGCCTCAAGACCAAACAACCCCACTTAAAAAAATAATCAATGTGCAAAAAAGCAAGTTTGTCAAATGCTTTCTCTATTAGTGCTTTGTACTGACTTTGGAAGACTTTGAACTGTTAGCATTTATGCTAAAAGGTGGAAACTGCTTTGATAGAAGTAGCCACAACTTTGGCACTTCCCTATTGCACAGATGTGTTACTCACAGCACAGTAGATTGTGTCCTGTACACACATGTCTAGCTCCCACAGACGTCTGACTCATGTCGGAGAGATGGGTTCTGAATAGGGACCATCCTAGTCGAAATCATAGTCGATTCATCTGTTATCGGTTATTTTTTCGTCATTAGTCGATCAGTCATAAAATGTCATAAAATTGGTGTCAAAATTTCCATCAGTCTTTTCCAATTTCAAGGTTATGATCTCAGAGGCCTTAATTTGTATACAAAGGAGAGATATTTACTGTGAATGGGTAGTAATTAAAGCAAAAAAGAGAGTTTTGAACAATTTCACAGAAAAATCAATGAACAGATTGCGAAAATAGTTTATGATTAATTTAATAGTTAACAATTAACAAATAATTAAATAATTAGTTTGTTAAAAATAACAGTTAACAATCTATTTATGGAATATTTGTTGCAGCCCTAGTCCTCAACTCACAGCTGTATCACTTTTCCAGATATCAGACTCTCAAGAAAAAAGAAAACTCTGTAGTAGTATCTGTCTAACTCTCAGGACAGAGACAGTGTGCCCCATATTCACAGATGTCGCACTCTCAGAAAAGACCTTTCACTCTCAGGAAGGATGTTTAGCCTGGTGCTAAGATTTGAGATGTCTCACTTTCAGGACTAAACAGCTGCCCTTGCAGGTTTCCATACAGAGAGAATTGCTGGAGAGGTGGCTTCTGTAGAGTACACACAGATGCGAGGCAGTGAAGCCACTGAAGGGGATTGGCCAGCAAACAGGAAGTGGGCTGTGTCATAGGCAGCACACAACCCGTGTGTGTGTGTGTGTGTGTGTTTGTGTGTGTCTGAGCGCTCGCCACAAACTGAAGGTTACACGTCTACAACTATCCTCGAGCGTACAGGAGCTGTTCTCATTTTGGCTCCTCTTGGTACTGAAAAAGCAACCCATTACTGTTTTCTCTCATTCATTTGTTCAGATATCTAAATGCATTGCACTCCCATTTTCACCTTTCAGAAATGAGATGAAAATTTTATAGGCCTGGGTGGTTTGAGAGTCATCAAGAAGTACAGTTACTGCTTACATAAATCATCAGGATAACTGTCTTTCAAGACATGTCAGTTCATTAATCATCTTTACATCGGTGAAAAAAGACGATGATGAAAGTGAGATAGTATGGTGCTCAAAATACTGTATATAACTTATAAAAAAAAGCATAAACAGCATACTGACATTGGATTATTACTTTGATTCCAACATCATGAGAGTGTAATTCTTAGCTGGTCTCATTTTATTTCACCCCCGGTCATGCTTGGACTGAGAGATGTGCTGAATATCTTTACATTAACACACATATATAATGTCAATTAAAAGTGTCCTGTTAAACATGACAATCTGCTGTGTCTGCTCCGTAATCCATAATCCTAATGGACATGTCTCAGTGCTGTATTTTCAGCCGCTGCTAGCTCTTTCACTGCGCTGTAATTCGGTAATTACAGGACATTGATTGATTAGTGGGAATTGTCAGCACACAGGGAGAGATATTTTTATGAGACTTTCTCACACTACAAATGGCGGCTCCCCTGTGGCCTATTTGTGCATGACGTGATAACTGCTGTCACCAGCCACACTTTGATAGCCTAAACAGTCACACAGTGTTCCCTTGACTGGTGTGTCTCGTGTCAGAATCAGCAGCTCATCTTTCACTTGCAGCAGCCTTGAAAAGTGGGCCACACCAGGCTGCTTCACAACAGGGCTTCATCCGACTCCACAGTTTACACAGTGGCCAGGGTAACAGACAGAGATAGAACCGGTTCTATTCATGAGCTGAAATGGAACCGAGTCCTGTGACCTCTGGATTGCTGGACTGAAACGGAACCGGGTTCTGTTCAGGTGTAGACTCGGGCCAGTTCGTGATAGATGGCCGCCCTTGGCCCAGATCCAGCATCCAGTATCTGGACTGCTGTTGTTTTTACATTTCATCCAAGTCCCGCAGAAGTCCTTGTCAAGCTGGGTGTGTCGGGTAGAGCGTTTTGAAGGATGGCCAGTTGAATGGAGGCACATTTTGAGCTTCTGTGTGTTCGAGCACACTTGAGTGATGACAGACCCTGAAATGTGTCATCTGGCTCCCAATCACCAGATGTGGGCCGAAATGCTTTTTGGAAAGCTGAAGGGCTCTTGCACAATGAAATCACCATGTCCGTAATAAGATACTGTGAAAGCTTTCTCTTATGCCCTCGCGTAAAAATGCTAAAGATGTGTTTATGTCTTTTTTTCATCAAAAGAGTAAATGTTGACTAGTTCTGTTTTTCTTTATCCTGTCACAGATGTTATTTTGAGTATGATTTAACGTTAGGTTGCCAAGCCTTCGTATCCTGGTCGTATATCTTCCCCCAGCTAACAACGCATAATGGGACATTTTTCATTCGGGAGGATTGACCCTTGACTGGGGTTTGCACTTACGGTCACATTGAGGTTTTAGAAGTGTGTGTTTGAGTACACTCTCTCTGTGTACTCATGCTATAGCAGGATGTGTGTGTGTGTGTGTGTTCAGAGGGGTCTTTTGGGGCTCTTTCTGTTATAATGTCATAATTGCACATTGATTTTGGCATAGCACACCACCCTATTGAATGTAGCTGTTGACAGTGGTCAAGGGTTAAGTTTTAGTTGCAGACCAACTCCCTTCTATGGCGGTTTTCCTATTCTCTGTGTATCCTGATGTAGGGCTGTGGTTGACAGCCACAAGTGACAGAAAGAGACACACGTCTGCAGCTTGACATGGAGCTTCAACTTATAGCCACTTGATCCCCGCCACAGTGTCTGTGGACAGCACCTTCCTTTTGACCACACACACACACACACACACACACACAGACAAACACTAAACCTACAACACACACACACACACGACAACTACACAAATGCACACACACAGACATCAAGCACAAGCTTGAAAGCTTTGCCAAGCAGGGACGTGAAAGCTGCCTGTGATCTGTGGGCTGGGAAGTCAATCATTCAGAGGCAAAATGCCACACAAGCCCACCATTGTACAAACACACACACACACACACACAGTCTCACACACAGACACACTTGCACACGTCTTGCTCAGCCTCACTCACTCACGTCTGAAAAAGGCCAAGTTTTGATCCAAGTCAACTTAAAACACTTAAAAATCACAGAAAGTAAAAGCGAGCGGCTCTTTCAATATTAATGGCCGACTCCGCTGGGTGCCGGCAGAAAGAAGAAAAGAAAGGCACGGCAGTTCCCCCTTCCTCAGCTGTGGCTTTAACCTTCAGCGTTGTTATTAATTTCAGAAATGAATACACCACATTATATATATATAAAAAGAGAAAAAGAAAAGATGGAGGATGAAAAGTTATGTGCTTAACTCCGTTTTATGTTAGCCCATGCATTTTTTTTTTCTTTTTTGGCTATCTAAATCGCACTCCTTGAAGATAAGGACTTCATTCACTCAGGCGTGATGAGGAGAGCATGGGACCAAAGACTCGCCAGTTTAGGCCAATTAACAGGGCTCTCAGGTGAGAGTTGAGAGACTGATGAGTGGAGATGAAGTGGGGGGGGGGGGGGGTCTGCTTGGAGGTTAACGGACTTAATACTCCTCCACCATAGTGAATTGCTCAAACTTCTCGTTATCTCAAACACTTCGATTCTGCAGATAACAGTTTAATCTCGATGGCTCTCAGGAGTGCCCCCCCGCTCCCTCACCCCCTGACGCGGACACATCCCAGCAAACTGAGATGATAATCTGCCCAGTCTCTCACCAGGCTTGTTCATGTGCATTCAGGAGGGGTCAAACAGCTTGGCAGCTTGGGAGTCAGAGGCCGTGTTTGATCCTGTTGCACAGGAGTAACATCATAGGTTGAAACTAATCCCGCCAGAAGAGAATATGGCTTTCCTGTTCAGATTTATGACAGACAGACTAATGTTTTGAATACAGCCCTATCTTTCCGTAGGGAGCTTACATTCTCTTTTGCTCTCTCACTTTCTAACTCTTATTCATACGCACACATATACACACATACGCACACACACACACACACACACACACACTGATACAACACTGATAGTTAGCTTTCTCTTTGTTCTCAATGATGTTCTTCTATGCCTCTTTTTGGTGGGTTGTATAGAAATACTGTAGGTGTGTCGATGTATGTTCATGTACGTTGTATCACACATCCTTCAGTTTCAAAATTTCACAAAGCAGCATGCTCCCTGATGGTAACCTGTTGTCCTCTATGGAAGTGGCAGTACTTTGATACGCCGAACCTCTTTGGAGCCTCCTGTGTCTCCAATGCCATCATCATCCCCCTTGGTTGGTCTGTTTTTTTCCCTGATACAGCTGCAATCTGTTCATTGTTTGGCGTGTATTGGGAAAGTGGTGTGATCTGCTACACTTTTGTGACATTATAATTGCGCGGCAGGCAGGCAGAGACAGGTGGTAGCAGGAAATGTTCCGGGCCTCCTGTTGAGTTGAGGCTGAAAATATGGTGCAAGTCCTGTCGCTTCAGCAGGGCCGCCTGAGCAGTCGGAATTACACAGAAAAGCAGCAAATTAGCACCTGCTGTTCAAGGTTGACTCCTCATGTTGTCTGACAATAGAGCTGCTCCCCTTTGTTTGTGTGTGTATGCTGTGTGTGTGTGTGAGAGAGAGAGAGAGAGAGAGAGAGAGATGAATATGTGCCTGTGTGTGTATATGTGTCTCTGTATGAGTGTGTGTGTCTGTGTGTATGTGTCAGTCAATGTGTGTGTGTATATGTTTGTGTGTGTGCCTAAATAAATGTAAATGTAAATTAATGTCTGCGTGTTTGCTTAGTTTGCTTTAATAAGTGTGTGTGTGTGTGTGTGTGTGTGTGTGTGTGTCTAGTCCCCTGTAAGGGTGTTAACAGTGTGGCCCCTGTACCTTCATATGCAGTGAGGGCCAGACTGTGACAGAGTCACCCATGGTGAAAAGATAGATAGATGGAGAGAGAGAGCGAGAGAGAGAGAGATGCTTTTATTTTGCACAGCCTTATGCACTCAGAAGTCCAGCTGGGATTTTAATTAACAGTGCTATGAATTTTTTGCCTCAGCGCAATCAGGCACCATTCCTGGAAAGACATTAATTAAGGTTTTTTTGGGTTTGACTTGTTTTGTTTCATTTTTGCCGTTGCCCGTTCTGCAGTGATACTTAACTAGTTTTCCGTGCATGAAGTAAAGAGAGCTCAGTTTGAAGAGGCTTTGGATTGGTGCTTTGACAGGTCTGGCCTAAGATGTGCTCAGACAAAACAGTGATCGATAGATAGCACACACCAAACATCACCTTCAGGCACTTACCTCATGTGTGAGTCTGATGTATCAATAGCTGTGTAATTGAATGGTGGCTGGGAGTGTGAGAAGGTGAACAGTGAGGTGTCGCGTGTTGACATCTGCCTGTCATTCCGCCGCTCAGATCTGGATGATCTGATGAACTCCCAGGACTCCAGTCTCACACCGGCAGCAGACGCATGGATCAAACGCTCGCATTATGCAAGCTGTCCGATTCCATTTGATATTTCCCCGTGCCAATATGGAGCTGTCGCTCAATATCAAGCTCCGAGCTTCGTATTTACAGTTTTCCATGCTGAACACTCTGTGCCTTTGTCACAGGGGAGAAGCTTTGGAAAAACTGTGGTAACGGCACATAAGAAAACACTCTGACAAGTTGTCAAGGCTTGATGTGCTACACTTTTTTGAAGGGTTTTGATAAACATGTTATTATCTGGAGAGGGATGAAAACATGTCTTTTTTCACAGAGAGAGAGAGACAGAGAAAAAGAGAGCAATTGAGTCAAGATTTTGGGCCTCTTCAGAGGTCTCACCCTCTGAACGTCGTCAGGGGAGCTTGTAATTCCACACGCACTAAACGGAAAAAAGTGAGATGTGTTTGCATACTACTCTGTAAACACACTGAACCAGTAGAGTTTACAAAATGTATTTCCTATTTATACTTCTAGTTCGACTTTTTTTTTCTTGGTTTGGTGTCAGAAAGTTATTAATTACATTTAAGTGTCAATAAGAAACACATTATAATGCAGCTTAATAAATGAGAAATAATAAATACGTTATTACGCAGCTTGATAAACAACTTGCATGACCCCCTACTGAGCTGATTCGGGTTAACCAAGCACAGTTAACCTCATTAAGGAATGAGAAGCTTCTTACTGCAGGTTCTTTGCACCAACCAAAGAAACAAGTCCTGAGGGCAGGATATTCTCTGCCCTGGGAATGTGGTTGGTTACAGTGTTGTAAAAATTCAATCGCAGTTGGATTTGTCTGTTGAATGGCATTTTGATTGGCTGACGAGACATCATGCAATGCTTCATGCTGTTTATGTGAAAACTGTCTTCTGTTTTCTATGAGCTCAAGCAGTGTTCAGTGTACGGTAGGTGCACCAGTGTACTTTTTAACCTGCTGAGTAAAGTGAATCGGCAAAGCAAATAGTTGCCGACACCATCGTGCGAGTGTTCCAGCACTGTCGTTTTTTTATTGTGTCATATCTTTAATGCTCAGGGGGGATTCAGGCAGAGTTTCAGGCGTGGATCACTCTGCCAGTGAGTCTGCCATCCTGCAAATGAGATGCAGAGCAACAGTTGGAGTAGCCTCAGGGGACAGGCTGAGAGCCATGGTTGGAGCCGTCACCTGCTGCCTTTTTTGTTTTTTTGTCACATCCATATTTTATCTCTGACAGAACGTGTGGTCACACACCACATAGCAACAGGGCAAAAAACGGGGCTGTCGCGTCACAGCGACGCTTTTGAACTGTTATCGTCAGCTATTGTTGATTGCCGGATGAAAAGATTTAACATGCAAATACACAGCGGTCCCGAGTTGTTAACGGATAACAATCACACAAATTATA
Organism: Tenualosa ilisha; assembly: GCA_015244755.2. NCBI lineage: Eukaryota > Metazoa > Chordata > Actinopteri > Clupeiformes > Clupeidae > Tenualosa > Tenualosa ilisha. The sequence continues at coordinate 552,519 of PYXC01002463.1, read as the reverse complement.
GAGATGAGTTCACACATAGCTGAAGGGAACCACCAGCATTGGTGACGGTTGATGTCCGTTACACTCCACCATGCCGTAGCAGGCAGGTCCGATCACGTCCCTTACAGTGGATCCGTGTGGAAGTGTTACAGCCGATGTGAGGCTGCCGAGTTGTTGGCAGATCACTGAGGGTGTTGGGTTTGCGGCCTTGGCTTGCCAAAAGTTGTGGCACATTTCAATTGCACAAGTTGGCACATGAGGGAGGCTGTTTAGTCGGCGTGCTGGCCAGACTTCTCGAAGATTGTTTGTTTTGTTTGTTTGTGTGTTTGTTGAGTTGATGTTGTTGTTGTTGTTGTTGTTGTTTTGTTTCAGGTGTCTGCACTGTATGGGAGCTCTGCACACTGAGAGGATCGCAGTTAAGAACTGATCTGTGAGACTCTGAGGGAGACTTTGAATAAAGTCGACTTAGGGATTACCTCAGAAAGAGAGCGAAAGAGAGAGGGAGAGAGCAATGTGTTTCTACTTAGACAGTATCACTAACTCTTTACTTCTGTCACCATTGTAGTCATGTAAATGTGTCCTCAAAAATACATTATAATATGATATTTCAAAAACTACTCTGATCTACATTATGAGCTAGCATGATTGGCATTGACAAAATATAATCAGTATCCAGTCACTGCTATTTAATTTTCAAATTAAAATTTTGTGCTTTGTTTCATCAGCTTTATGTGAATGAGTCCATTAAATGATGTAAGAGGTATGATGATGCACTGAATATTGGCTGTGCAGCAAGCAATCCAGTCAGGAACATTGCTTGGCCAAAGAATGTGTTGTCCTCTCCAGCATGGTCAATATTGGCCTTTGAACATTTTGAAATAGGAAACGTTTGCAGCTTAGTGGTAGCGTAGTAGTTAAGGAACCTGGCTAGCATGCTAGTAGCCTGGAAATTGTGGGTTCTGATTACTGAATACTAAACCAGGCTGCCACCGTTGTGCCTTTGAGCAAGGCACTTCACCCTAAGTTTCTCAAGGGGAGACTGGCTCTGGATAAAAGCTAAATGCATGACTGAAATGAAATGAAATAAAAGTTAAAAGTTGTATGTACTTGTACCTGTTTTTATGTGAAGCTTGCTCAGTCTTTGATGGCAGTGTTGATCTATCCTTGCCAGTGTTAAAAAGTAGTGTGTTGTGCAGGACTTGCGAGGTCTTCATCCAAGACCTTCCCTTTTCTTGTCTCCTACATTGTGGCTGGTGTTAGACTTTCACTATTAAACATTAAGTGTTTGGAAGCGCTCCAAAAGACCCGTTTGCTTTTATTAATATGTCGACACATGGTGTAGTGTGGCGCAGTGGTGTGTTGTGGCGCGCGGTGGTGTGTGGTGTCAGCCTCGCGGCACTCTCTCAAATATTTACCCCCCGTGTGGAGCGGAGTGGAGCAGAGCACAACATTTTCAGGATCCATAATGACCACTTGAACTGTTAACACAGCCCATGTTTCCAAACAGGCGCGCTGGGGGAGAAGCAAGCTCTCGTCTGTGTAATGTCGCATTAGCCTGCTCAGCCATTCGACCGGCAGAGCGGGCCGTGGAGCAGAGCGGAGCGGAGTGTAGAGAAGTGCGGGGGGGGTGGGTGGTGGAGTGTGCGGAGTAGAGCGTGGCGCAGAGGCGAGGTGCGGGTGGGCTAAGACTGAGGCTGGGGCCGAAGCTGAGGCTGAGACAGGACTGTGGTCCCCCCTTTGCGCGCAGATGTGGCATTTTAATTTTTAAAGCTGTTAGCAACGCGTGGCTGCGTGACTGACTGGGCCGCTCCGCGTTGCATCTGGTCGCGCCACATAGCATATGAGTGCTAATTCAAATCTGTGGCCCTCCTCTAAACACCCCTCCCCCCTCCTACCCTCCAACTCCTTAACAAACACTGATTAAGTCATTGTCTCTCTCATTCCTTTTACACTTCTCTTTCTCTGTGTCTCTCTCTTTTCTGTGTCGTCTTTCTACCTCTTTCTCCCTGTCTCTTTTTCTTTCCAGTTCTCCATCTCTTTCTCTCTTACTCTTTCCGTTAGAGAAGTGCTGTTTTGATTGGCCACTCAGTCTGAGTGCTCCTAGAGAGAGAGAGAGAGAGAGAGAGAGAGAGACATGGCTGAGAATGATGGGACTTGGAGTCGCAGGGCTTGCTTGCACTCTCTCCAACACTTCACTTTGCAAACTCATTGCAAAGTGTGCTTGCTTGAGCTTTCAAACCTACTAGACCAAACAATGGGGAATCTTTGTGCCAGAATTCCCCAAGCTGGCACCAGAGAGGGAAGTGGCTATTATTGTCTTATTGTTGCACTGGAATTGATAGTGGTCCGATATCACATGTGGTTTTAGAACAAGTGCTGTTGTGGTGAGCACCAGAACTGCCCACAAACTATCAAATTTGTCCTGGCTTGAATATGCTTCAGTTTCTATTTTAGTTGATGCTATGATATGAGATCATTTTTTCATATATATATATATATATATATATATTTCTAATCCCTGCCTGTCTTCTAGGTCTGACATTGGGATGTGCTCTTTCGCTTAAGTAGTCATACTATGGTCTATTGCTGGTGAAGCGTTGATACACCTCTACTCATGTGGAACCTGTGCTATGAAACGCTTGATCGTATATGAACAATACAGTGTGTACAGTAGTAATTTAAAACCATGGCCACATAGATTTTACATTGGGGCGAACCCCAAAAGGAGGGATTGCATGAGAAGTGGGTGAAAGTATTCTTGCGGTTCGTCTTTCACTTAATACACACTGAATGTGCAGATTTTGGTGGGCTGGATGAAACTGCAGGGGGAAAAAGATTTCCCCAAACAGAGTACCTGTTAGGGTAGTTCTCAGGGAGAAAGGCAGCAGGATGTTCAAATCACTGGGCCCGGGGGCCCCCAGGGGTCAGCAGCACTTTGCTCGGGGGGTCAGTAAAAAAAGTTTGCTACAGTGTAGCATCTAGCATTTAACAGAACAAGTTGATATAAACCTGTATTGTTAAATTTGTGTTGCGATGATAAGGGGTCCTTGTCATTTTGTCTGCTCCATTAGGGGTCCCTGGTACGATAAAGTTTGAGAACCCCTGGTTCAAATAACCCGACACTAGAAAAACAGCGAAACCAGTAGCTTATTTGAATAACCTAACTGCAACAGTGGGATCTGGAGAGCTCTTTAGGATTGGGTATAAATTGCTGAGCTAGCCCAGTGATTAAAAGTACCAGGCTGTTCATTCACACAGAGCAGAACTAATCAATCAGAGGTTTGTTAGTCTTCAGAGTAGCTTAATGAGCTGGTCTTATTATAGGAACTCCAATACAAAATGAGCATAGGTGTGACCTCCCTTGTTTTAATTTGGCTGCTTCCTTTGGTAGACCGAAATCAAATTACACTTGCATGCCCTGTTCTCTGAAATGTGAATGTATCTTTTTAATTTGTACAAAAGAGTATAGCCCAAGGCACTTTCCATCTCTTCTTTAAAAAGCTTTACCATAATTTCCTGATTATTAACCGAGGGTAATACATTGATTTTGCAAAATTGAATGATGTTTGAGGTTAATACATAGGTGAGGACTGTACATGGGAATGCATTTCTTTGTTATGACATCATAATCTGCTTCTGAGTGTGCAGATGAATGGGAAAACGCATACTGAATAAATCTGTTGTTACATTTGTGTACAAACCCTGATGTTTTAGATGCTTAACCTTTGTCAGTTTATTGGTGACTTGATGTCGGTGGTAAAAGACAGAAGAGAGACTGGAGGACGTGTCTAGGCTGTCAGGCGCAACTATTGATTTGTGTGTGTTGCATGTTGAACATAATGCCATGGTTTCCCTCCGCCGGAAGACAGTGCAGAGATCGATAGAGGGGTGGGAAATCCCACTAACCTTGACAGGCCATATCAAAGAACTAACAAACAGCACCTTCTCATGGATCCGTATAGGGGGACACTGGATCAAACGTAAACAGCAAAGCAGATTACTGTTAATTCACTCAAGCACATTTAATGAGGCTCAATGAATCATCATTGACCCTTAACACAGAATTATGGTGCTATAATGAAATAGGCAAAATCCATATTAGTGTGTGTGTGTGTGTGTGTGTGATGTCTCTAAGAAAATAGTAGTTGGGAAGACACATGGCATTTGTGTTAGCCATCTCATAAATCATACATATTTATATTCTTTAACATACATTGGTTTATTCTATGTTCAAATTAAAAATTAATATTCAGTCAGAAAGGATCATTTGCCTGAAGTGACATGTAGTCTGATAAAAGTATATCTCATCAGTGTGTGTGTGTGGAGTCAAAAGAACATGTTCTACACATGTTCTGCCCTCTTAAAAGAGAACTTTGCTTTTAACATCACCTCCTCCCCCCTTCTCTTTCTCTCTTTCTCATTCACACACTCTCTCTCCATTGTACAGCAGTTATCTCACCCGAGTGAGGTTCAGGTAGAGAGGTCAAATACCACAGAGCAAAAAATTGTTTCTTTTTTGTTTCTGGCTTTAGTCTAAAGAGACGATAACCATCTGACTGCCCTTGACTGTTCCATGTCAACAAGTTTGTGAAGTTATAATAGACACATGGTTCAAATTACCAACAAACAGTGGATTTTTGAGACATAGCTTTCACAAACTCTTATATATTTGAAGGCAAACTAGCATTAAATCCTGTGTGTCCATATCAAAAGATTTGTCAGGCCACAAAACTGAACTAGTGCGAGTTAAGTTCATGGACTTGGAAGTACAGTAGGTGCCTTTAGCCTATATGTACAACATAGACAAACCATAGTGCTGAAAGTTGCATATCCATGTAAAAGGCTTCTCACACCTTAAAGTAGACATAGTGTCAGTGCACAGTGGCTTTTAGATGTAGCCTTAATGTTGCATCATGGTCAAATATTTAATGAACCGATCAAACCACAACATCTTCAACATCCAAAGTGTCGACATTGCAGTAGGCCTCCTGAAGGTCATGCATCAAACCATAAAATTTAATCTTGGCTGCTTAGGCCACAGAACTGCATGCTATATGTCATGTTTAGTCAGTCCAATCATGCAGACATTGCACAAGTGCTCTGTGGTTTTGGAGTGGCAACCAGAGACGGGAACGTGTGTCTGTCTGTCTGTCTGTCTGTCTGTCTGTCTGTCTGTCTGTCTGTCTGCCTGTCTGTCTGTCTGTCTGCCTGTCTGTCTGCAGAGCTGTGCACGTGTGTCTGTCTATGAAGCAGTGCAAGATGTGCACCTGCACAATTGTCTGTCTGCCAAAACGTGCACATACACATTGTGTCAGTCTGCAATGTCGTGCACAAATGCCTGTCTGCGAAGACGTGCACACGCTTGTATGTCTGTTTGCGCCAGTGAGCAGGAGAGCTAAAGTCACAGTGTGCAAGTCATCCACATGGCCATCTCAGCCATTCACTCCTGCAGAGCTCTCTACACACAAATACACACACTCTCTCTCTCTCTCTCTCTCTCTCCCTCCTCTCTCCTCCTCTCTCTCTATCTCTCTCTCTCTCTCTCTCACACACACACACACACACACATAATCACCACCCAACCCCTGGATTAATTTCCTTGTATGTGTATGTGCATTTGTGTGTTTTTCATTTCTATCTATAGTTTGTAGGCATTCATGTTGAGGAATGCACCTATGTATATGTATGGTATATACATAGATGTTGTGTTTATGTCTTACCTATTCATTCTCTCTTTGTGTGTGTTTGTTTGTAGTTTTTGCATGTTTATGATTCATGTCTGAATGTGGAGACCCAGGCCCCTACATGCGCTATGTTCATGTTTTTTTTCTAAGAATGTGTGTGTTGTTCTTCAGACACATTTACATATGGAATGCATGAATCTGTGTTTTTGTGCTCTCAAGTCTGTGTTTAGTCTGTTAATGTGTTGTTGTTGGACGTAGTCCAACGGCTGGTAACTGAGGGGACATCTTGGTAGGGAAAGTTCCAAAACAAGTCCTGTCCTCCTCCTTCTCCTCTCTGAGCAGAGCATTTTATTAATGGGTCACATAGCCTCGCCAAACCGAAGACACTAAATGAACATATTTTGCATTTCCAGGATGACTGTACATGACCATAAACCCTTTCAGATGAGCCTGACACAAGTGCAGAACTTGACACGCTTGCACAATCACATTGCATGCCATAGTAATTGCATGTTGTTCTTGAGCTACACATGTGAGCTGTGGTCTGTGCCATTGTTTTGACTTTGCTAGGGACAAAGACCTTACAGAATGCAAAGAAGTTTGTCTTAGTATGTGTGTGTGCATGTGTGCGTGTGAACACTTGTGTATTTGTGTTAGCGACATTATCATCAACATACAACACTTGTGACGGTGACGGTGTACAGCTGCATGTGATTATGTCCGTGTGTCTGTATGCTGCATGTCTGTCTTAAGTATTTCTCAATGTATATCTGAGACTGAGCTGTGTGATTCAAAAAAAGCCGGCCCACGTGATATGTGCTGTGTTGTTTTGTGAAAGCCTGGACTCATTTGCACAGCAGGTCCACTGCGAACGAAACAGAATGGCTCCAGCTGCTCTTTTCCCCACCAGTGGCCCTGGCTGTGTGTAATCACCTGTAATGCCACAGAAGCCAGAGGCATATGGCTCGCGTCGAATGAATACATGCATGTCCTTTCATTTTCATCAGAAGCCAAGACTGAGTCTTAGAGGTCCAGCACCGCTTTGCCATTTCCATGTGTTTGCCTTGTTGCCTTTGTCCAGTTTGGGCCTTTAATGATAGTGTTTTAGGCTGTCATTCAAGACCTAAGTAATAAGTTATTCAAGACTTCAATTGAATTGCACCAGTATAGTAGATCTGCAGAATAGTCCATTTAAAATGTATTTTCATAAAACCTTGTTGTGGAGGTACATTGTTGGCACTGAACTCTGTTCTGGTTAGAAAAAAAAAGTCACTACAGTTCATTTGTTGATATCTTCCTCAGGAGTTCTAAACAATGCGCTCAAGTCAAAGCAGATTAATTTCAGCATTTCTGGGCTGAGATGTCAAGAGGAGTCTTTCGTGTTAGAGAGACAGTGTCAGTCCAAGCCTCGCTGGGAAGATGCAGTCGGCGTGCGTAGTGGCGTAGCTGCAGTGGTGTTGGTGAGCCTTGTTGTTCTTGGGTGTCGACAGCGTTGTTTACTTGTCACTCGAGCCTCAGATCAGGCCGGCACTTTCTGTTTGGCCCCGACACATGCCCACCGGTGTCACCGGGCGACAACAGAGTGTGCTCTGACAAATTGTCTGAAGCCGTTAAAGTGGCCCCCTGTGTGTCCGGCCGACAGGCGTCACGCCTGAGGAGCTCACCTGGATGAGTCAGACAGAGAGAGACTCAAAGACGCCAGTTTCATCCGCTCAGTCAAATGAGATTTAGGCTTTTGCAAATAAACTCTCCTTTTGTGCAAATGCTGCCATGCACAGAAGAGCCACACACAAATTCAGTAAAAGAGCTTGCTGACATTTTCTTAATTCCTTGATTCCCCTGCAATTTTTTTTATTCCCTGTTATGATTCCCCTGCAATTTTTTTTATTATCTGTCCCTGTTTTTTTTTGTCCCTACCTACTGTGTGTCCTTCCATACTTCCATACTTAATTTTGTGTCCTTATATCCTTGCCTTTGTGGCTTGCAATTGAATTGTGAAGAACACTGGGGTATTGTGAGACTAAGAGAGTAGAGTGTTTAGGGTGAGTAGAGAGAGGGTGGGGAGGTAGGGTGGTGTTGGGTGGAGGAGTTTTAGTTCCTATCCCGCCACCGGTGCTCATCGCCATGCTGTGTCAACACATAGCAGGAGTCTCTTTGATCCTGCGTAAGCCTCCTTTCTTAGACGTCAGCCGGGTCAGAGGTCACCTGTAAGGGTTTACAGCACAGCGTAGCGCTCTGATGTGATTTTCCCTGAGCCGCGCTGACTGGGGATTCGCCATCACAGCGCTGTAAAGCTCATTGGCTTGAGGCCTACTGGTGGTGATGGGCAAGGCCGTCTTCTGACTCACTCCCTTCCTCCTTCACATTACCCCTGGATGACTGTCCCAGGGTTTCTGAGGCCTGATACTCACCGACTGTGCATATGTTTGTGTTTGTGTGTGTGTGTGTGTGTGTGGGTGTGTGTGTTTGTGTGTGTTTTTGTATGTATGTATGTGTGTGTGTGTGCTTGTGTGTGTTGTTAACTCTCCTTGCCTCTAATGGCAACCCTCTGCAACAACATTTTCAACCCCCCCCCCCCCCCTCCCCTCCCCACCACACACACACACACACACACACACACACACAAGCACACACACCATCCTCCATCCCTTCCCTCTCCTCCTCTGTGAATAGCCCACTTGGACAGGTGCTAAACGAAATCTGTGTGGAACGGCTGTACATGTCTTTCTATTACACTCTCTTTTTTTTCCCCCTCCTCTCTCCCTTTACCCCCGTGTGTGTGTGTGTGTGTGTATGTCTTGAGAGTGTGTGAGAGTGTGTGTGTGCTGGTCAGAAGGAGTGCGAGATGCTAGGTGTTGAGAGCTGACAGAGCGGACTAAAGCGGAGCTGAGCAGGAGCAAAGAGACGCGTCTTACAGCAGCACTGCAGGACTCACTTTGTGTGTGTGTGTGTGTGTGGTTTGGGGGTCTGATAGTAAAAGATGATTGTGCGTGGGCTTTTTTGGTTCTTCTCCGGAGGGAGAACGTAGAACCTTGCATCAATCAGAGGAAGGATGGGGGGGGGGGATTGGCGGGGGTGCAGCCAAACGGCAAAACACAAGAGCAACAACAACAACAACAACAAAAGCAGAAAGAAGGGGATGAAAACATACATACAGCGCAAACACCCATACACACACACACACACACACACACACACACACAGAGCGAGAGAAAGAGAAACATGGAGACACATAAAGTGTAGAAATAGTTCAAATAATATTTCAAAAGATTTCAGAATAGGATGGTGAAATAAGTGCCTTGTGTGTCCTCAGCCACACATCTCAGTAGGCTCTTGAAAGTGTTCCTTGCATCGTGGCCCTGTTGTGCAAGGCACATTGTGTAGGAATGACACCCACTGTTAGGACACGCTTCTTGTGCTGTCTCTGGGACTTTAAAGGGTCACACAGTGCCTGTAGTTGCTGAACTACATGCTATAAGTTGCCACAGATCTAAAGGCGTGGGCTATCTCTTCGCTAGTAGGTGACGGTGACGGTGAGAGTATTGGGATCAGAATGTATCTTTTATTATTTTCAGTCATACAGCCACTGTTGTGCCCTTGAGCAAGGCACTTAACCTTCAGTTCCTCTAGAGGAAACGGGCCCTGATGTAACTAATAGTTGACAAATGTACGTTGCTTTGGATAAAAGCGTCTGCTAAAAATGTAAATGTAAATGTAAATGTAAATGTAAATGTAAATGTTCTCCCAAGGGAAGATGTAATTGCCTCACATATGCAACACCTGCCTCTTTGTCCAACTGCAGTTGCACCACAGTGCACTACATGGGTTTGTCTCCTCTCACGGCGTTACATCTTATACTCTTATAAGCCACAAAAGCTTAAGGCCTTCTTTGTAATTCTTCCTAGGCCCCCCCTCCACACACACACACACACACACACACACACACACACACACACACACACACACACACACAAAATGAGCGATAAGTGAAGCGTTGGAGGTGGAGGGGCAGGGAAAGTTTGGAGGATACCCATTTTCATTGTCATTATGTCACCATCACAGGCCTATTAGTGTTTTTGTTGGTTTGGAGTTTAACTTGAGTGTCTGGCACCGAGGCGCATTGGAGGCCTGCTGTCTGTCGTAGCCCTGCTGGCCCCGATGCATCTGGAAGGTTAGCCACTAGCACAGTTTACAGCTCCTAAAGTCCATAATCAAATTACAGAGGTCACGTTGATTGGTTGCTGTCATGAGTGCCTTTTCGGAAAAATGCCTTTAAGGATCACAAGGTGTGTGTCAAGGCTAAGAGAGAAGTATGGCTCTAGTACCCCCCCCCCCCCCCCCTCTTTTTCTCTCTCTCTCTCATTTTCTTTCTCTTTTGCACTCTTAAGCTCTCACACACCCACACCAAGTGACTAGCCTCAATTAACCTTACTTAACATGTGCTCCTTATTATCTTGTTACCCGGACTGGAAGCACATGCTGTCTCTGGAGTAGGCTGGCTGCAGAGCTGCGCACCACTGACCCAACTGTTTACGCTGAGTGAGTGCCAATCATTAATGCCATCCGATCCCCACCCAGGAGAACATTTCTGGTAGTTTTCCACTGAGTGGGGCCGGGGTGGGCACTGGGTACTGCTCTGCTAGTTGTGGTAGTGGGTGGTGTAGTCAGCGTGCCAACCTGGCACTGCCAGCTTGGCCCAAAATGTATGCATTTATTCACTTCTATGCATACTACACACACACACGCACACACACACACACACAGACACACACTTTTTTGTATTCTCTTGCAGTGTTCGCTTCACTGACAGAGCTAGACAGACCATAGTAAGTTGTTCTTAGAGAGAGATATGTCACTTTCGGGAAGCCATTTTGGGCTTTTTGGGTTACACTCAATGTGACCAGTTAAATTATGGCCTTGGTTGTGTTTATGACAAGAAATGGGAACTGGCTGTACTGCCAGGGCTTTGATCAAGTGTGTGTGACTGGAGCAGGGGTAGAATACTGATATGTGAGTGTGTGTGTGTGTGTGTGTGTGTGTGAGTGAGTGTGTGTGTATGAGAAGGTGCCTCTGGATGCTGATGGACGTAGTTGGCAGCATTTTACACACACGCACACACACACACACACACACACACACACACACACAGGCATGCCAGACAAGGAACAGGGAGCTAAAATTACACTCACAAATAACGTAGGCCGCAGCCTGTGGCTTGCACTTCCAAAAAGGAAAGATTAAGCTTTGCCCTTTGTTGTGGAGTCATCATCCTGCTGGACAAAACTGAACATACGAGGACACACATGTTATGTAGAGCTATATACACACAGTGTTGAGAACTGTGCTCTTTGGGTCTCTGTGACTTATTGTCCTCAGCTACTGGGAAATGCCAATAATGTGTAATTACAGCAGCACACAGAGACAAAAATGTTCTTTGGTCAGATTTGATTATCATTACATGTAGTTGAAGTGCAGCTGCTACTACAACCACTACTACTACTATAACCACTACTTCTACTACTACTACTACTACTACTACTACTGCTACTACTACCACTACTTCAACTATAACCACTACTTCTACTACTATTACTACTACTACTAGTACCACTACAACCACCACTACTACTACTACTACTACTACTATTACTACATCCACTACTACTACTACTACCACTACTTCAACTATAACCTACTTCTACTACTATTACTACTACTACTATACTACTACTACTACTACTACTACTACTACTATTACTACTACTACTACTACTACTACTACTACTATTACTACATCCACTACTACTACTACTACTACTGCTGCTACTTCTACTACATCCACTACTACTACTACTATCACTAAGTTTATTGTAACGCATACTTGATGTAGATGATAAACTGACCAGTTGTGTTTGTGTTTGTGTCTGTGTGTGTGTGTGTGTGTGTGTTTTCTGTGCAGAATCATGTGGAGTGCCCAGGGAAGTACCGGTGAGGTGACCGCTCGCATGGAGACCAGCCCGCCCATGGGGACCACCAGCATCTCCGTGTCCCAGCAACAGCCCCCCAAGAAGTTTGCCCCTGTCGTGGCACCCAAGCCCAAGTTCAATCCCTACAAACCACCAGGGGAGGGGACATTCGCTGAAGGTATGGTTGAACAATATAGATACACTCCAGCACACACACACACACACACACACACCCCACAAGACCTACTGTAACCTCAACAAAGCAGTGGGAGAGGTGATACATGAAATGTACTGCTGAGCAAATTCAAAAGCAAATTCTTGAACACATACACACACACACACACACGCATACACACATACACACACACCACACAAGCTCTAGTTTAACCCGTATAAATCAGCGGGAGAGGCAACACAAACTGGAGGCATGGCTGACACATGCACACACACATACACATAAATACATGCACACACACACACACACACACACACACACACACATACACACATACGCATACATACGTAGGCGCTCCAAGCTCAGAAACTTATATTCTAATTACAGCCCCTTAAACACATCAACAGCTGTCTGTGCAAAAAAGGTCAAATAATACATGCCTGGGAGCATCTGGAAATATCAAAGGAATAATCGGAGCAGGAGGCCCTTCCATTGGGCCACTATGTTTAATCTACACATTTATATCACACATGAACTTTGGTTTTCGTTTACATGAGCAGAATCTAAGGTTATAACCCTAACCTAGACACACGCTGCATATATCTGCACACGTCACGCTAAAGTGATTTATCTCCATCTGGTAATGAGCACGAACAGTTGCTAAATCAGCCTGGCCATGTGATATGCAGCAAACTCTACATGACACAGACTGTATAATTATGTCTATGACATTACTAGGAGCAAGGGTGGTGGGGGTGGTGATGGGATGGGGGTTGGGGGATGTTCACGGGTCTCTGTAGTACATGTCAGTGTGAGTGGCGCTGAGGGAGTTTTTTATTTATTATCCAGCGCTGATGATTGTTTAGAATATCCAGAATAACGACGATGACAGCAAGACTTAGTGACTTGTTCGAACCCTGCAGCAGACGCCCTCCGGGGTGGGGGAGAACAGGGAGTAGGCCTCACTGAGCTGAAACCATTTGAATAATCTCTACCACAGGCCACAGATTATTTGCAGGCCAAACTGAGGTGCAGAAGAGTCTGACAGACAGCAACCAGTCGAAAACATCGTAACTCAACTGAAAAAGACTATATCATGTAATGATGGTAAACTCTGGACCATCAATTAAATACTTTACTTGGGGTCAGTTGGGCGTGTATAGATTCCTGGTCATTTCATTTCCCAGAGGGACAAACAAACCTAGCATATCGGAAGATCATCATCTTGCCCAGATCTTGCGGGTATGTAGCTAAGATTTGACTTGGATCTGGCGTAGATGTGTGTCAAATCTGACCTGGGTCTGATCTAGATTTTTCCAGATCTAATTCAGTCGGAATCTGTGGCTATTTGGTCTCTGGTCTCTTGTCTCTGGTCTCTCTCTTTCTCTCTCTCTATCACTCAGTCATTCTCTCTCCTTCTCTCTCTCTTTCACATACACACACACACACACACACACACACGCATGCACACACAGTCATGTACAGTCATAGGCTCTAGACTTTCCCCCCATCTTTATTTGCACTAATGTTGAGGAATTTCCTATATTACTGAAACGGCCCCATGAGGACACACACACACACACACACACACACACACACCTGCCCTGCTCTGAATGCTGTACGTGCAGTACTGGTGAGAGGCATGAGTGAGGCCAGGGGGGTGTCAGGCTTGGGGCCAAGGGTGCAGCACTGGGGGACGTGGGGGTTTTGGGTTGGGGAGGGTGGGGGTTAGGGGGGTTAGGGGGTACGGGGGCTGAGGCTGATCTGGGCTGTGGGCTGGGGGAGGAGCAGAGAACAGGGGGGTGGAGAGTCTGGGGGGGTAGAGGGGAAGGAGGAGGAGAGGAGAGGGTTGTCAGGCGAGGCCTGTGGGGCTTGAATAAGGGGCTAGGGGGAGTGTTTTTTTTTTTTTTTTTGGGAAGGGGAGTGGGGGGCGGGACTTGTGCTTCACAGAGCCATGGGAAGTGTTGGCAGGATGCCAGGGGCTTGGGTTCATGTAAAGACTGTAAAGACACCAGAAGGTTGGAAGGGCACATTCCGTCCAGGCAGCATAGCCTCAGTATCATCCTGAAGCCTCTGATGGGCCGGTGCCCATGCCAAGAAAATGTCAGCAGTGTGTGTGTGTGTGTGTGTGTGTGTGTGCATTTGTGTTTGTGTATTGCAGTGTGGGAAATATGTGTAAGTGCGTGTATGTTTGGCGAGAAATCACGGTGTGTGTTTGTTGTTACATGTGCATATGTTTTTGTTTATGTGTGTTTGTGTGTGTGTGTGTGGGTTGGGGTGTAATGTATGTGCGTGTGTGTGGGTTGGGGTGTAATGTGTGTGTGTGTGTGTGTGTGTGTGTGCGCGCGCGCGCGCATGCGTGTGTGTGTGTGTGTTTTTTTTCAAGCCAGGCTCTTTTCTCTGTGCCTGTGTCCCTGTCACTCTCTTGCCCCCCCTTTCTTTCCCTCTGATAATAATTCACTGCAATGAGAGGGCCTGATTAAACCTCTGTAGAATAAAAGTGGACTACACACAAAAAAGACAAGGATATGAAGGGTTGGAACTATTGACAGATCTGTGTTCCCTTTCTACCAACACAACACAGAAGCCATTCATTTTTTCTTTTGTGAATGTGAAACTCAGATATTTTCATATGGTAGTTTCATATTAATTTGTCGCTTCACCTTAGTTACCGGTGTAGTTCACTACATAAATCTACTGCACACACACACACACACACACACACACAAGCATTGGTTTTGTTATATTGTTTTTTGTTTTTACTGATTTGAAAACTGTAGCCAAAGTTATGTCAGAGTTTGTTTCATTGCCTAAGGATAACAGCATGAAATATGAGATAGTTGTAGTGTTGTTGTGATTGGTTGTGATCATGTGTAGCTAAATTTACTTGAAGCAGCTCTCTTGTTAACCAAGGCCAAGTTCATTGGCACACTCAGGCTGTGGGTGATTCTTTGGTGTTATGTTTCATGGGAGACTTCTTTGACTTTCATTGTGGCCATTCAGTCCTTGCAGAAGCCTTGATACCCAGTAAATCAATTGCACCAACTTTTAAATTTCACAATCACAACATTGACTTCAGATTTTTGTGTGTGTATTTTTTTTGTTGTCTTGTTCAGTTTCATAACAGGAAATTGAGGGCATTGATCCAAGACAATTATGTTATCTGGTCACCCAGCCTGGAAGTGAACTGTAAATATTTCTCTTATTGTAGCTACCACTGGGACATGGTGTTCTATAAAGCGCTCCGTTTACAGTCAACAGCAGCTCGTCCATCTTCTGTCCCCCGTGAGGAAAGTCTGCCACTGTTTATGCTGTCAAACACTCAAAATACCTCATGTGTGTTTTCATCAGATCCCACCTATTGGTGGAAACCACTAATCTCTCAAGCTAAGCTAACTCTTTGAGAATTTGCCACAGTCTGTTACCACCCTGCATCCATTTGCATCTTGTATGTTTTGGCCACAGTTTCAAAACCAGTTTGCACTTCTGACGCTTGTTCATTTCTTTTCTAAAGGGTATTATTAGGAATTTGTTTCTGTAATATAAGTGTACTTTCTTTGGCTAATTGGCTGATAAAGGCTCTGTTAGATACTGGTTGCCATAGCTACAGTGCAGGCTCCTTCGACCCTAAAAAGACTGCTGATTAAAAATATGACTTAAACTTTATCTCTCTGTAAAAAATGATATTAATTAAGCCATTCTATTTTGGTATGTTTCAGAGAGTTAAAAGATAAGTTGAGGGTTTTAAGTTGTGTGTGTGTGTGTGTGTGTGTGTGTGCGTGCCTGTAGCAGTTGGATTGCTTTGATGGTGAGTGAGAGGAGAAAGAAGCTGGGTCTTTGTTCGTTCGGAGACTCATGAAAGACGGGATAGATTTAAGTAAAACCTCGGCGTGGTGCGTATGGGTGCGGAGTGCGCAGTCAAGTGGAATAGAGCAGGGAATGTTGTGCTATCACACCGAACAGGCCAGGAACGGTAGAGGGCTGGGCTTTCTCGCATCAGATCCACCCTGAGCCTGAGCGCACCCCCACACAGCAGGAGACACCAGCTCTTGTCTCTTCTCTTTTTCTCTCACACACTTACACATACTGTGTACACACACACACACACAAAAAGCACTAACTTTCCGCTTACATCCGTGCTCCCTCCCAGACAGTCCTTTCACATCTACACTCACACACACACATGCACACACGCATGCACACACCTCCACACACACACACACAGAGCGGAGAGAGGATTGGTGAGAGTACAGCCTGTATGGTAACTTGAGTTTCATCATTTTCAACCCCTGTAGGACTAATGCTGCATGCATAAGAATGATAAGGACTCTGTCTCAGGGCTGTTGGGACAGCACTGATCTTATCCGGCCAAACATAAAGATAATGAAATAGTTTCGTGTAAGCAGATTAGATTTC
The DNA here is from genome assembly GCA_015244755.2 of Tenualosa ilisha. NCBI lineage: Eukaryota > Metazoa > Chordata > Actinopteri > Clupeiformes > Clupeidae > Tenualosa > Tenualosa ilisha. The sequence goes on along the minus strand of PYXC01002463.1, from coordinate 536,299 downwards.
AGCACATCCTATGATGAAATAATGGCAACTGAGTATCCTGCTGAATAGACCTTGTTTGCAATAGAGGGTATAACTGTGTGAGCATAAGCTGAGTGCTGTGACTATGGTCAGGAGAATGGCTTGGGATGATGTCGTTAGAAACGCTGTGAAACAATGTATGCATTCATTTGGTGTACACTGTGCGCAGAAAGTTTGAGCAGAACACATGGTGACATGGCCCAGTCTGTGTGCGTTCCTGGTCAGACTGGGTGTGAGAGGACACATTCTCAGCATCATTTATTTATTTCTTTACTTTAGTGGTTTAATGTCAGTCCCGTCTGACTACCAGGCTCTCGGTGATAGAAAGAAACAAAAAGATCGCATAGATCTGTGTGTGTGTGTGTGTGTGTGTGTTTCATCAGAAACTAATGCAGGCCGAAGCATACAGAGAGATGAGAGAGCGAGGAAGCGAGAGGAGATGGAAGATTGTGGCCCTGCGTCCATCAGACGAGGAGCAGTGTAATGCTGGCTGGCAGAGGCCAGCGCTCTGATGCATTGCAGGTGTAAAAACCCAGATTTATGTGTCAACACTGTGGGAAGCAACGGATGGAGGGGATGGCTGGGTACTTAGAGGGGGCTATGGCTGTTTTTCTTGCTCGAGTGTTCTCTCTCTTTCTCTCTCTCTCTCTCTCTCTTTCTCTCTCTCTCACTCTCTCCCTCACTGTCTCTCTCTCTCTCTCGCTCGCTGTCTCTCTCTCTCTCTCACTTGCTGTCTCTCTCTCTCTCTCTCTCTCTCTCTCACTGTTTCTCTTTCTCTCTCTCACTCGCTGTCTCTCTCTCTCTCTCTCACTTGCTGTCTCTCTCACTCACTCTCTCCCTCACTGTCTCTCTCTCTCACTCGCGGTCTCTCTCTCTCTCACCCTCTCCCTCACTGTCTCTCCCCCCCCCCACTCTCTCTCTCTCTCTCTCACTCTCTCTCTCTCTCTCTCTCTCTCTCTCGCGCGCGCTCTCTCTCAGTTGTTGTCTCTCGCTCGCTCTCACTGTGAACTCAGGCAAGCAAGATGCAGGATTTGTCTTGCTCTCTCAGAACAATGCTGAGACTTGAGCAAGTGCTCATAAACAAAAGTCCTGTGCTATGATGTAATGCCTCTCTTGGCAAAGCAGCTGCATTTGCGTACTTCTTCCCTTTTTATATCAGAGTATTTCAATTTATAGATTCACAGGAAAAAATAAATCAACAAAGATTTCATGTAGCTCATGTTCAGCAATGATTAACCAAATCTCATGTGTTGTTGATGTCTCTGGGCAGATCTTTTGCCGTTGTCCGTCCAGTCGTCAATAAAATCCATAGAAATTTTCAGGGTATCTGTTCCTGGCCATTCAAGTTGACATTGTGCAAATAAACATCTCTCTCCAAGCACCATACATTTATTGCAGGGTATTGCCACATCCCCACAGGTCTGTATAGTGCTTTGGACCTCTGCTTGTGCTGCCCTTTACTGCACTCTTTTAATAATCATTACCCCAGGAAAACCCCATAGCGAGGTGTCTGAAATACTTCAACTGTCAGCTGGTGGTGTCCAGGAAATCTCATGGGAACTAGAGGTGGTAAACTTGGCAGCAGTCAAAGCCATTGTTGTCTATAACAGCACCTGTCAATGTAGTAAAGATACCAATGCACAGAGCACAAGTGCTCTCAGTAAAGGGTTTCCTATCTTTTACTGGGACAAGGGAATACACTGTAAAAGTCATTTGCAGAGGCAGAGGTGAGGAGAACCAGCTATATTGTGGATGTAATGTTTGCCTTCAGATGATTGCTATGCCCCTGTCCTCACCCCATTTCATCAGATAGGTTGATAGTGAACAACAGCAACAGGGAGGATGAGAGAACGTACATACCTTGCATTGTATCCCCAAATATCTAGGAAATGTTGAGTTGAAGATGTATCTAATCACATTTTTTATTAAGTTGTCAAGCATTCCTCTTAACTCTTTTTAAAGCTGGTCGACTCAGTCTAGATGAACTCTGTTGCTTTTTTTTTTATTATTTGAAAACACAAAATACTGTAGGTACACACATAGTCATATTTGCACCCCTGTAGGCCACGGTGTTGGTGGGATGACTGGCACCCCAAGGCAAGTGTCCTTCTTGGGGGGGAAAAAGGAAAAAGCTATTCAGTGATTTTTATTTTAGGATTGACGACTGTTGGAACAGAACACCTACCAAAAACTGTGCTCTAACTCGGAGCAGTCGTTAGATATGAGGTGAGTCATTTTTTCGTCGTCCAGAAAGTGCCGAACTGTCAATAGATGTTTATTACCCGACAAGCACCAACAGACACAGACTGACACTGTATTCTTATGCAGCTATTGTTTTTGCTTGGAGTTGGTATTGGTAGGTACTTGTTAAGACTGGATCCCTTTGACAGTCCCACGTCTCTTCTCGGCAGCCAGGTCACAAAATGCTGCTATCCATCTCGTCTAACAAGATGGAAGATGCTGTTGGCTCAGGGCAACGGTCCTAGTTGCATGACATAACGTAACAGTGAGTGGAGGAATTGTCTCATCTGATCTTGTCTGGGCTGTGTGTGTGTGTGTGTGTGTGTGTGTGTGTGTGTGTGTGTGTGTGTGTGTGTGTAAAAGTATTGAGGGATGTGGTTAGTTCAGTCCCCTCGGCGAGGAACCGAGATAAGGATCAGGCGTCCTCATACCTCCCTTGGACAGAAACACATAAGCTATTCCTTTTGTTGGTGACCTGAAAAGGCTTATGAGACATCTTTGTGTTTGTATGTGTGTTTAACCACATATGCTAGACAACCCAAAGCTGACATGAAAAGGCCTGTTAAACATGCATCTTTGTGTCTATATATATATATGTGTGTGTGAGTGTGTGTGTGTGTGTGTGTGTGTGTGTGTTTGTATGTATGTATGTAAGTGTGTGCGTGTCTTTGCAAGTGAATGGTACACTGGGTTTGTAATGCTGTAAAATGTGGTCTATCATCATTAAGGATTATTTAAAATAAACCAAAGGAAGCATTTTATTTCTATTGGTGGTTGTGCCTTTGACAGGCTTACCTGAATTATCTCATCTGGCATTGAGGTCTACCAGGCTATATTTTGATGCAGCGCAGGATAAGGCGTACTAATTTTAAACGTCACATGGCTGGTTTCTGTTCTCATCATGGCAACATCCACCTAATTACAGGGAGATTCTGTTTGTCATTTGCATATTTTATGGATGACAGTTGAATGAATCTCTTCAGCTTGCATTCCGCTTTCAAGGCCACACGGTGTAGTTTTCACACTGTGATTTGCATGAAGTGATCATTGAGTCACTACCATAGATGCTGCAGAGTATTGGAAGCTAGTCATAATTAACCCGTGCTTTATGTAATGCACTGTGGTGTTTCTACATTCAATTCAGTACCTCCCCCCATCCCAATACATTCAATAGCTTACAGGATGCAGTAGACTGGAAGCCGAATGTCACTGTTTTGCTTCTCAGTGCTTAGATTGCATAATGGATGCTCTGTGTTGAAGTACTGGCACTTCAAAGTGCTCTTTTTTTCTGTGTTTACTTCTGAAATATAATTGCCTTGACAAGGAAGTTCTTTATTTTTTCATTTATTTGAACATCGGGTAATCTCAGAGGTGCCACCTGTTAAGAAAGGGTTTCATCATAAGGAAAAAAAAAGTTTGGAATGCTAAAACAGTGACTCCCACCTTATTAGACAGTTGAACACAGGGTTTTCATTTTTTTTAGGTCTTATTTTCACTCTAGTCTTTGTGTGTGTGTGTGTGTGTGTGTGTGTGTGTGTGTGTGTGTGTGTGTGTGTTTGTTTGTCTGTGTCTATGTGTGTGTAATTGTGTTTGCATGTATGTGTTTGTGTCTTTATGAGTGTGTGTTTGTCTATCTGTGTTTGTATCGGTGCATGTGTGTGTCTGCCATCTGTGTGTGTGTGTGTGTGTGTGTGTGTGTGTGTGTGTGTGTGTGTGTGTGTGTGTGTGTGTGTGTGTATTTCCTATTCTACATCTGCTCTTTCCTGAAAGTCCTCTCGGGTTCGTGCGGACTATCGTCTCTCTCTTTGTTTCATCGCTACACAGGAAGTTCTCCAACGTTTGCAGGCCGGTGTCCTCAGGGCCTTGTGGTTATCACTGTGCCACGTGTCTGAAAAGCACTGCACCGCACCGCGACTCCTCAACCCCCTCATGTACACAGACAAACATCTCAGCCCTGATACCCACCTGCTCCCTCTGAGGCGTATTACGCGGTCGTCACCACAGAATAACATACATTGCGTAACGTGCACTCTCTCACTTCTCCTTTCTGTGCTGATGCATGGCATGGCTCCTAAGTAAGGGGCCTCCTGGGAGCCCCTGATGGAACTGCGACTCTCTGTTAGCTCTCAGCCCCCACTCTCATGGGAAACCCACTCAGATCAGCTGCAACTGCAGAAGAGGCTTTTAATAACAAAAATAGTGACAAGGAAACAAGTACCTCGCATTGTGTTTATGATGCATGTGTATGGAAAGCATGTTGGCCGCCCTCAGAAATAATCAGAGGTAATCAGTTGATTAAATCGTGTGTTGTGGAATTGCATTTAAAGTCATTACTTATCAACATTTTGATTTAAAATCTCATTTGCAATTAAACCGAGATGCAAGACGTAGGTGCAGTTCTTGTAACCCACTCCTTCCAAGTTATTTAGCTCTTGGTTTAAAAATAAAAAAGTTGTTCAATTTCCAGCCTATTCACATTCATTAAAAATGTCTTTGTACTCATAGGTCTTGGCTCTCGGCCAGGCACCTGACCATGAGGACTTTATGTCAGAACATTTTCTGACCTTTTAGCATAATTGTCTAAGTACATTTCGACTCAAGGTCAGCTAATAAGACTTATGATAATAACGATGATAATAGTGACGATAGGGAGTTATTGTGTCTTCACTGGCCGTCCATTCTCACCTAAGTTAAAACATACAATAAAGAATGTCCTAGAGCCTTGACGTACTGAAAGGGTTTCATTAGACATACATTACAGGGGATAAGTAAGGCTCCACGACAAGCTAATTGACTTTGTATTAGTGAAGATAAGGGAATGTGTCAATTATCAGAGCCAGGGCGCTTTTCACTGAGAGCAGAGCAGAATGAGAGATAACGCAAATAAGGGAGGACTTAAAGGACGTCTGAAGAGTGTGATGGGGGCAGGACTCAATTGCGTTTGTTCTTTCTTTCTTTTTTTTCTTTCTTTCTTTCTTTTTCTCTCTTTTCTTTCAATCAATCAATTCAAAAACACAATGAAATCAGTGGCTTCCTTAAAGTTGACATATTGACATAAAGGCTTGCAGTTCAGGGAGAGGTGATGAACTCTCAGTTACCTAAATATTTTTCCAAGCTTGTCACAGTTTTTTCTTCAGTTGTGGGTGTAGGAGAGATTCACAGTCCTTTTTTAGCCACTATTATGTGTGCAGGGAGCAGGCACAGATCTAAATAGTATTGCAGGCATTTGCTGCTTGTGATATTTCCAGGATACACCACAGCCTCTGTTTGCCGTGTGTCACAGTAGCACTTGATTTCGATCTCATTTTCACTTCCCATGTCTCTTGCTGGAAAGCCTCCACCACAGCCATGTTTTGCTCGACAGCGAGCAGAGCGGCGCTAACTAAGAAGTGACGCTAACTAAGTCAGAAGATGGATTTCAAAATAATGAGGAGTGCAGCTGAAACCCACTGGGCACTGCCCAACTGCTGATAGTGTCTTGGAAAGACTTCTGAATTCATGTGATCATGAGAGCAGTGCTGCTCTATGTGTCATCAGCTCAGGCAAAGATAGAAAGATGGATATCGTGTGTGTGTGTGTGTGTGTGTGTGTGTGTAGCCCTGTTAGCAAATGGAAAGTCACAGCAGTTTGTCTGAGAACTGCTATCAACTCTAGATAAGCGAGTATCATTTACTGATATTGTTTTTTTACGAGATGCTCCTGAACTGTGTCACCAGCGGGCTTTAGTACTCTTTATACAGCTAAGCGACCACCTGCTATAAATTACTCCATCACGTCGTAGCTGTTCTGTGGCATAGGCTAAGCTGTTTCTAGGAGGGGACATGTCCACAGATGACCTTTCAGGATGCGTCTGCCTGCAGCTTGTCTTCCTCTTTCTCCTCACAGGCACGCATGCAACATGTATTTCCCTGATCCACTGAGCATGCAAGTCATTTCGTCACTGTCTTGTCTATTGGCGTGAGCACTTCAAACTGTCTGATCTCACGTGTGTGTGTGTGTGTTTGTCTGTGTCTGTGTCTGTGTCTTTGTGTCTGTTTGGGTGTGTGTGTGTGAGAGTGTGTCTGAGTCCGTTTTTAAGAATTCATGCTTTGATTCGAATGCTCAAATTCATAGTATATGGGTATGAGAGTGAGTATCTTGTGTCTATTTGTGAGATTAGAAGTTTGTCTGGAAGGTTGTATGGAAGTAAAGAAAACACAGAGACAGAAAGACAGCCCAGGCCAAAGAGAGAGGGTGCACAAAGTTCTCTCTCTCTCTTTCTCTCCTTCTCGCTCTCTCTGGCTATGCTTACTGCATTCCTCCACAGGGGCTTGAGAGGCTAATTGAGAACAGCCCTCCCTGTAAAAAGTCTGCTCTCATAACAAGACAGTGCATACTTAAGCTGAAACTTGCATAAAAAGTACACATACTTGATTGATTTTAGGTGCAAAATTGTGGGAATTCCTTGAGGAATCCTGTAAGTGTAAATGCTTCTAGGGTTAAAAATATGAAGCGCTGTTGATGGCTTCCATAACTTAGTTTGAGATCAGTATTGCTCCCTGTTTGGTTATTGCAGGGCACGAGTGAACTTTGATCTGAAATGTGGTAATGAAGGCACATTTCAGTGTTTCAGTCAACAAACGTAGTTAGTGGGGAGCTGGATTATTTTTGTTGTACACATAATAAAGGTCATTAGTGTTCTCTGGTGTTCAGTGATGTGAAGCCATTGCACCAGCTCATGTTAGCAGCGGTGACATTTACAACAAGGTGCATGTGTGTGTGTGTGTGTGTGTGTGTGTGCGTGTGTGTGTCAGTGTGTTTTGTAACTTGCATCCGAACAGGCTGTACAGAAAGCTCACAGTTTAGTAACAGGTGGCATTTTTGGGACAAACTCCAACAAGAAATATTCTCTGCTTTTAGGAAATTCCCTGTGTTTGTAAAAGTCCACCAAAGTGAGCCTTTAGCCCTGATTGAGCCTCTCGTCAAGGGCCTCATATATGCACAGCATATCTGGAAGCTTCCTCTGAGGACTTTTAGTCAGTCATTCAGATCTCTGCAAAATTCAGTAGAGATTTATAATGTAAAGTTTATATAATTATTGCTTATTGCTTTCTTTTCATTCATTATCATTATTAAGTAATGCTGAATACGCTTGGGTTGTTTATTTATACCAAACTCCAAAGTTTATTTGTGTTATTTGCTAAGTGTTTTTTTCTTTATAAGCGTGCTGTATAAAGAGTGAGGAGGCCTATCACTATAAGACCTCACCAAACACACCGCCTCTCTGTGCACATGTTTCAGTTTGGGGTTTTGTTTGCTCCTCCCTGAAGTAACCAGGAGCTCACGATTTCGCCCCCTCTCTCCCAGGGCTTATTTCATGTTTGGACCGGCTTGCTTTGTAATCCAAAAACTCATTTTGGGATATTTAATCTCGGGCTGTCTTATCTTTCCCTCCGCAATTGTCTCTGTGCTATTAAGAGGCTTATGGGACGCGGTGGCCACTTGAAAACTTTCAGGAGGAGCAAATTGCTTCTCTGTGATAAACAATATCAGATGAGATGCGGCCAAAATAATTTTGATTTCGATGAACCGACCAGTGCAGTCTGTGTATGTGTGTGTGTGTGTGTGTGTGTGTGTGTGTGTATATATATTTTTATTTTGTTTTGATTAAGGCAGCTTTGGTTGTCCTGAAGTGCATTTATTTATTTTTTTTGTTTACATCCAAGTTATGCTTAGTGGCATCGTGTTCCGCTGCTGGCTGGTTGGCACCCTTCTGTGCAATGGATGCTAAGCTTTGATGAAACGATGATGAAAAAGCTAAAACAACAACATGATCCTGTCCTGACTCACAGGGCTTCTTTTGACTTGCTTTTACATAGTTTCATCTAACTGAAAACATATACTCGTCATGATGTAATGTAGGCCATGGAATGGTACCACACAAAAGCTCTTAATGGCTAGGCTTTGATAATGCTTGTGTCAGTGGATAGCTTCGTAGTTTATGTGTACCTTTGAAAATTTGTGTTTTCTTTGACACATTCTGGGCTCTCTGGCACTTGTCAGTCGTAAATCAGAACGCTGTCTGAGTCTGAAGTTCACTCCATCCCTATGGCCCAGAGTAGCCGTAGTTGTTAGTTTTTGCCAAAATGTGTTGAATGATGTCTGCCAACAGTTGTTTCATGTCAAATACCACACCGTTTTTTAGTCAGACAACTTTTTCATTTCCATCCAGTAAAAACCTCCATATGACAGATAGAGAGATTCAGTATCCAGTCATACGGTAGATAGTGGTTTTATATTCCAACATGCCATGTTTATTTAAATTCAAGAAATGAGCCAGAGATGAATGTGGAACAATTACGCCTTTGGTCATTGTAGAGACAAACTCTCTTACAGGGGTTAGATCTGTCATTGAATAAAGCATAAAGCACACCCATGCCAACAAGGTGATCCCAATATCCACCCTTCCCCCACCAACCCCTGGCCCCCATCTTTTTTTCTGAGCAGATAAACTGTGTTTTTGGGAGAGATTAGCCATGTTTACGTTAATATTTATTTTATATCAAATTTGAGTACTGTCTGATATAAAATAAGGGATTAACACAGATACACATTAGGGACAGAGCCTCTTGGCGGGGAGCCTAGGTGGCCCATTGTGCACTGGAGACCTGATGCTTAGCCCTGATTGGCTCTTCCCAGCAGCCTGGGTAGTAGGGTAGCCAGGCGACCAGGGCCAGCCATGCCAGATTGAGGTGGTTCAGCGGGATCCATCGGTTTGCAGTTTCCAGGTCACTCGTCTATATCGCTAATGGGGGAAGTACAACCTGCTCAGGTCATCATTCAGCAGGGAATTGAGTGTCTAGTGATATGTTCATACAAGAGCCTTCGCAAGTGCTCTCTGCTAGTGGCTGATTTGTGATACCCATGAATGCCAAAAGAAGTGATAGAGGAAGGGAATCTGACGGGTGGTCAATTAAAGAGGGAACATGTCTAGTCTCAGACGACAGACATATGATTAGGCTAACAGACAGACACACAGGCAGGCAGAAAGAAACAGAAAGTCTTTCAGGCACAGAATGTGCTTGCCTGACGATAAACCAACTCTCCTGAGGAGGATGTGGACGTGTCCTAATCTGCCCTTTGGCTTCTCATCTCTCTCAGTTCACCAGAGAGATATTACTGAATTGCCTTCACAGCCACCACCACCCATTACACCACCCTCAGTGCCAAGTCCTGTAGCTTTCTTAGAAAGATGGGTCTCAAAGGTCAGCTCATATGGAGCCTCCACAGCTGTCCCTCTCGATCCAGTAGCACTCAAAAGCCACTTACATCATCTTCCCTTTCAGGTCACCTCCAGCATGGGGTCTCTCATAGCCCATCTCTTGTGGGAAATACATACCATAGGAACTTTTTTGTAAAAAGCTCAAAACACTTCTTAGGTGTTACATGTCACCTCAGCCCAAAATACATGCAATTGTAGAAAAGCACAAGATACATTAGCACAAGATACTTATATCCAGTTCTCAAGCATGACACATATTTGCTTGTTCATCATTTGACCCCCCATGGCCAAAATACGGCCGAACATACTTTGACCTCAAAAGGTTGGTATGGGGTCTCTATGCACAGCTGCCTGTGCACTTTCAGCAGTGCTGATGGCTTGTTTCAATCATCCTGCCCTTTTAGGAAGTCTTTAAGCATGCCGTCAGTAAGGCCACCAGTGGCAGACATGGATATTTAGCAGGCATGGTGAAGGCCAAGAGAGCAAAGGTTGTTCTTTTCATAGGGAAGGAGGCATGAAGGAAGGTTCAACGCTCTTATAGTTCCTCGGGGATGGGTTATTGCATCACCTAGAATGCTGTTCACTTTTCGACAGGCATTGAGCAAGAGATACTAGACCCTGGACTGTGTCCACGGATAGATGAAGTTTATGCATTCTATGTTTTCAAGCAGTAAATGAAAATAAATTTAGATTTAAGGACCTCACTGTCAGTTTTGGATCCATTTTAAGTGTTTGGTGTGTGAATGTTTAAGTGCTATCGTCAATATTAAAATATCTCACTGAATTCATTTTTTAGGAATGTGTTTTTCCATCCATAATATGGGGCTTAAAGCGGTAGCAGAAAGTGCTTTGAAAAAAAAAAAATCTGGGCATTGGTTAAAGGTTTTTTTTTTGTGAAACAGGAGCTAGAGGAAGTAGGGCCACACAGTCTTCAAACGGAAAGACCATTGGTTACGTTTTTTTTTCCTACCAAATGAAAAGATCTACGATTGGAAAGGAATTGGAGTGCATGGTTGTGAGACTCCAGTGGAAAGACTTATGAGAAAACAATCTCAAGATCCTGGCCATTGGCTGTTATTGAAACGAAAAGAAACTAAATCATGAAGTGCGTTTTGTGGGCACTGAGGTAGTAAAGATTATGTTAGGTGGTTACTGTCTCCTCAAGAGAAACTTAGAATAAACTTGAACTTGATAAAGAACCTTGTTTTTCTTCTATAGCTCTACAAGATATAAAAAATCTGGCTATTAACTGGACATACAGAAGTAAAGAAAGAAAAAACGATCATCATCTTAAACTTGAAATTCCTTCATATAGAACTGTGCAGTTGAAAGACACTTACATTACTTTGCAGCATATTTCTAATTTCCTTCCTTTCCAACAAGTAATCTGTGTTTTTATGTCTCAGACTTAATTTCTTTAAAGAATTTCTAAGCCCTGAAAAACAGTTTGATTTCCAATCTTCGTTTCCCAGTTTAAGTAGGTGGTAACAATGTATATGGAATCTCATCCCAGATGTAATTTGCGGCGTTTCATCCCCCTCTATTCAATATGTTCTTGGTGAAGGGAACACGATGGATAAAGTTGGTTTAGTCGATGGCCAGCTTTGAATGCTGTCAGGCGGTTTGCCATCATGTCTAAAGGATATGTGTCACACATTTGAGAAATCTTTCAAACAGGGTCAGCCATATGCCAGTCACTGAAGCAAAGACGGAGTGATGTGTTGTGCCTGCTAACAACTGGGCGGAGAGAAGAGATTAACGCCAATCAGTAATTTCTAAGTTTCTGACATGGCCTTTCAGTACTCCTAATCAGACTTTTTCTAAATGCCTTTGCTCCACTCATTGGATATTACAATTATCCATACCGTGTCCCAGCATGGGGAAATACAGTTAAGTACATTTTGGTGTGTGTTTATGTTGTGTTATCTGTACTGTCTAGCCGCTGATAATCATCTTTTATTGTCGTCATATGGTGGGATAAGCTTAGTGAAGACAGCTGACACGAGTCACATTTTGGAGTTGTCCAAATCTTGCCGCCCAAAACCCTAATAATTTTGCATCTGTTTGCTGCTGTAGCCAAGCAGATTATCTGTGTGAGATGGTCAATAATCAGCACTTAGCTCTCCGCTCACAGACCCTTTTACTTTAATTATTTATTTCAGTTATCTTTCTATCTATCTATCTATCTGTCTGTCAGTCTATCTATCTATCTATCTATCATATTTATTTTTATTTCCCTCCTCCTTGCCTTCACTTGGCTGACCATCAGCAGTCTGTTTACTAGTTGTTATGTCAGGCCCACCTTCCGGGTTTCATCTGGAGAAGAACATGCAGGAAACCCGCAGCTTACAGCTTGCCAAGTCTCAAGGTCCCTATAGAAACCGGGGTTCTTCCACTTCAACTTAATCCCCGCACTCCTTATACAAGGTTCGCCTCCTAACGACATCCTAACAACCTACACCCACCGCTCACCCCCTTTCCTCTCTCCACTCCCACCCCACCATACTCTGAGCGGCACTGTCCGTCTATGGCGGGGGGCATGTGCTCCTGCCATGTGCACGGCTGTGATAAACGTGCTGGAAAGTGAGCACCTATCATGTTTCGGTTTCAGAGGTCATTGAGATTTGTTTATTACTCTCTTGTTGTGTTATTGCATCACTTCCGGAGATTCGTGTTTAATTTGGCCTTGATAAGTTTGAATAAACTTTTAAACACCGTTGTTTCATTAGTGTTTTTTAGCAATAAAATGCACTGACTTTTCTTTTGCATCCTTAATTTCATCACTCAGCTTGACTTTCAGGCAGCAGTTAAAAACACATAAATCTGTCATAGGTTTAGCACTTTCAAAGCAAAGCGTAGCAACGGAAATAAGACGACCAAAAAAAATAAAACAGATGGGAGGGAAAAAAAAACACACACACACACACAAACACGCACAAACTGAATGTTGCCCAATATTGCAGTCGATTCCTGCCCCCTCCCCTGGTTGGTGGTTTGTTGTCCTCAGCTGAACCCTGGCCCCCATGCCTCACCTGCTCAGTGACCTGTCTGCTTTAAATTAGCCAGCATTCCAGGGGCCCGGCAAAGAGGAGAGGAGTGGGGCGGACCGTTAGCAGTAGCGGCAGAGGCAGAGGCAGTAGCAATGGATGGGCCCCTCGCTCACGGGGGGCTGCATTCCTCATGGTTATTTTCAGAGCGAGTGAAGCGCGCCTCTCTGGGGCAGCAATGCTCTCTGCCGAGCGAGCGAAGCCTGTGCAGACAACTCAAGGCTCAGAGTAGCCCGGACTGCACGTTGTGGGTAAAGAACAGAAGAGCCATAGAAACTAAGTCCAAAGTTCCTCTGCTAAATTAAGTGATGAAATAGTATTCTCATCTCCCGCTGGCACTGTTTTCAGAGACCCCCCTCCCCCATCATCCCCCCACCAGCTCTAAACCCCCCACGCTCCACTCCCCCACTTCTGCCCTCCTCATCGCCCCCCTGCCAGCTCTCATTTTCGAGACCTTAAGCACATTATCAGGAAAGTGAACTTGACTCGGATACTGCTCTCTGGCAGCAGATGTGCAGGCTCAGCTCCGCGCCGAACCGCGTGGTACAGTTTAGCCCATCTTCAGGAGCAGTTGCTGCCTGCCTCCATGCCTGCCTGTTGGGGATGGATGCCCAGAAACCTCACCACAGCTACTGGCAGAGTCACAGCCTGAGCCTCAGAGAGAGCCAGAGCCCGAGCCATAGGCATAACCAGAGTCCCAGCCTGAGTCGTCACCTTGTCTCTTCATTTGTTTCATTCTGATTCAACACAATGGTTTAATCCTGCCTTTGTGCCGGTAAATCTTCAACTCTCTCTCTCTTTCTCTTTCTCTCTTTTGCTCTCTTCCTCTTTCTTTCCCGTCAGTGTGTGGAATCCCACTTCTTTTTTGCCCCCACCACCTCCACCACCACCTTCCCACACCCCACCCAAAAAAAAAATCCACGGAAACCAATTTGGTCGGCTCCTGTGCACTTCCAAAAAAGCGCGTCTCCAAAGACCTCAAATCCACCGGCACGCATATCTCTGCCAAGAGCAGGCGTAAATCAGCCGGCTGTATATCACAGCTAATTAAGAGCAGGTCTCCAACGCCTCACCGCTCCCGCAGCAAAAAGAGGTGAAATAATACTCAACTCCGTAATTACGGATGAAACAATGTGTTTGGAGGCAGTGCGGTATGGCACATTCAGAGGAGTCTCCTCGGAGAGAACACAGAGGAAATGGCACAGTGGTCATTATAACACTTTATTCTCTCTTTGTCTGCGAGGGATTATAGGTTTCTGCCACCGAATGCAATTTTTTATTCAATTTCCGTTAAACATCCTCTTACTCTCCACAAAGCCATTTTTTTCTTTTTTTTTTTTTTTAGTCAGGGGAGTGAAATGGAGAGGGAGGAAAAAAAAGCCAAGAAGAGGAATAAATTTAAGAAAAGTGATTAAGAAGCATTATTGTTTTTCTGTCATGTAATCTTTGGATTAAGTGTAAGAGTGAATTTCTCCTTTTGGCCTGTTTTAAGGCGAGTCATGAGAGGTAGTCATACGTGGTGTAGTGTGCAGGTATGGATGGATAGCTGAGCTCCCTGTGTCTTGCTCGGAGGTGTTGATTCTTTTGCTCTTTGATCTGTGATCTTTTGCTCTTCAGTTTACGTAGCAACTTTAAGCCCAGCACAGGGCCCTCTTAACCCTTATATGGAACTAGCACTTAGCTTTTGTTTACTGGAGTTTGTGTAAATGCTGGTAACCTAGGTCTCAGCCCAAGTTCATAGTCATAAATCACTCAGAGGACGGCTTTAAAAGCTCCATTAAAGTCACCCATCTGCAGTAACGCCCAACACCCATCTACAGTAACAGACAACATGTGGCCCCCGACACGCTAGCGAGACTCTTTCAGTCCCACACAACTGTCATTGTCACTTTTAGTCACTTTGGCAGAATGGGTAAAAATACTGCTCACCCATATGGCTCACAAAGACACTGCTTCTCTTCAGTGTGTGTTGGCAGACATGTGCCGAGAAAGGGCATTGACCTTGCGGCAAAATGCTTTTCAACTTAAGAGCCGGCAAAGGAAGGTTATGTAAGTTTTCAAACGCAGATGGTTGTTAGCTCAGACTGTCTAGCATCAGTGGCATTTCAACAGCAGACCTGTGAGGACTTTGATAACCGTCGTATGGTGCAGTATGTCACAGACATGCCTGCTGCACTTCCAGCATAGTTGCATATTGGGGTTGCTAAGCGTGACTAATATTTGAAAGAAAAAGCAGAATTAGATCAGCGCACAGAAACTATACAGCTGCCCACATGCTAAGCTTATGCCATAAAGTGACGGCAGTATTTCAGTCGTTGCATGAGTGTTACCTTAAGCCTTAGAACTAGCATCTGCATAATTACATTGATTGCTTTGATAGTGAGATGTGCTTTCAGAAGTGTGTGCGTTCGCAACCGGCTACTGTCGAAAACTAAAATAGGAAAGTACATAAGAGGTCCTATGGCTAGGCAAACATGCTTAATCTTCTCCAACACGCTCTGTTGGATTTCTGCTTCTTTTCTTTCATCAAGCCCTTAACAACACTTTTGCTTCTGATTACCAATTATACCTCTCCTGGCCCCTCAAATAACTTTAATTACTGATTAGAATTCTGCCTTCACAAAGCCGCCACTTGAACGTAATTGCTCAATAAAGTTGGGGGGGACGTTGTCGTATTAAGTAGGTTTTCCTGCTGCTTCTCTCATTAGTACGCGCTCAGGGCTCTTGTCTCGCTGTCGGCACAAATGGAGTTGTCTTCATTCACGGCACAGGGACCTCCTCGGTCGCCCAGCGTCGCAGCCAAGTGCTAGGCCGTGCTGCGCGGCGAGACACAAATGCGAACGCAAGCAACAGGAGCTCACTGCCCTCTTTGCCAGATGTAACGCTGGACAGTGACGCACTTGGGCCAGACGCTCCCAGGGCAAGCTGTTCTGCACTGCATGCTGGGTAATTAATGACCACTAAAGTGGCCGCGGAAGACAAAGGCAAATGTACAATATTTGTTGTTATTGTGTTTTTATTGCATTATTATTCATATTAGTCATATTTCTCATTAGCTGGCATCAGGAGGGGCGTCAGGAGTTTGAATGTTGTGCAGTGGTCAGTCAAAGCAGTGAGTGTAAAAAGTCATCTTCTCCTCCTTCCTCTCCTTCTTCTTCTTTTCTTTTTCTTCTCTTCTTCTTATTGTTATTGCTATGGGCATGGTTAGATGACTCAAGATCAGTTTAATGTAGCTTTGTCTTTAGTGTGGTTGCTGTTACCAGTGGTTGCTAAAATCCAGTTTCATTTAACACTGATCTGAGAAAACCCTCTTAGAGGTGGTATTTAGGATTTGGTAAATTTAGTCACTACCTTTTTGTACATTCTGACCTCAAGGGTAGAGGATAATGGAAAACGCTGCGGCAGTATGTGATGATAAAGGTCCTGAAAAATATTATTTCCTCAGGGTGTTTTTTCACTTCAGAGTGTCTTTTTTTTAGCGCTGAATATTTCACCAATAATCGCCCCAGTTTACACAAAGAAAATCAATAGAATCAGTCAATCAATAATCAATCAATAAATGAATATGTTGTTGTATGATGCCTTAGAAAAGCAATGGGGACTACGTGTTCTATTGAATACACTTGTACAAATAGGCAGCATGTGCCAAAAATGATGATACAGACTTTGAACCCTAGCAAACGCTTATGATATGTTCTTTGTGCGTGTCTGCTCAGAGTACTTTGAACAAGGCAGACTGTGTTGCTATGAAACAGTAGTGTGGCTGGAGTTGAACTGCTTTAACACCATGGACTACTGCAGAAAATTTGACCTCTGTCTAAACATGTCCTCAATTTTCTGTGGAAAATGTTGAACGTGGAGGCTTGTGATCATATATCAATCAGTTATCTAGCCTCTCTTTCTGTTTCACACACACACACACACACACACTGCCTTGCTCCATTCCCCCATAGAGATGCATTCCATGCATTTACATTTATGTATTTAGCAGACGCTTTTATCCAAAGCCACGTACATTTGTCAACTATTAATTACATCAGGGTTAAGTGTATTGCTCAAGGGCACAACGATGGCAACCAGAATTCAAACCCATAATATCCAGGCTACTAGCATGCTAGCCAGGTTCCTTAACCGCTACGCCACCACTGCCATGCAGGTCATGCATGCAGGTAGCTATTGAGAGGCCTCAGGTCAACAGATCCAGCTGTTTCTTATTTACATAAAACACACACACACACACACACACACACACACACACACAGAGAGAGAGAGAGTGAGAGTGAGTGTGAGAGAGTGGTCATTTTGCCTGTGGGATACCCACCGTTCCGCAACAGCTTTCATTACAAACAAGAGTGTTAGTGATGGGCTGGTGTCATTTGCAGAGCAGGCCATTCTTGGGACACACACACACACACACTCACAGACACACACACAAAAAGCAGCTGCCACAGGACACAGGGCAGACTTCACTAAAGGTACAGGAGGATAAGATGTGCTCTGTTAGTGTGTGTGTGTGTGTGTGTGTGTGTGTGTGTGTGTTGCCCTCACTCTTTGCAGGTGTTAGCTGAGACTGTATCCATAAGGTTTGATAGAGGTATAAATAGTGATCAGTGTGGAGGGTCCCAAATTCTTATACAGCTGCTCGTTCAGTTAGAGTTGGTGTTTCTTATTCTTGTTATAACATGTTTGAAGTTGTCAATGCATTTTCACCCTGACAAGGCTTCTAAGCTTAGTCATTATCCGCAGTGATGCACATTCGGCACATACACGATTTTATGTAGTGGATAGCATCAAATTCAGCAGAGTCACTTTATCAGTGTCTTATCGCTGTCTTGAATCATTCACAAGGCAACTTTTTTGAGCTGGGCAATGTCGTTGAGTGATGTTTGGAGACTTTCCCACTCTGACATCGGACAACAATTTTTTTATCTAAAAAGCTTCATCATTAGGGCAGTCGGTCAGACCAAGCGATCGATCGAGGTGCTCAGTGCATCTTCAACTTAAAGTCGAAGTCTGAGGTAAATCAGCCCTTATTCCTGTTGATTGAGTTCAGTGAGTGCTGTCAGTAGGAAGAGAAACGAAAATAAAATAAATAAATAAATAAAATACTGTACATCATAGACCAAATTTGCAAACCGGCCTACAACACTTACTGGAACTCTTTCTAATTACGTTTTTTTTTCTAAATCAGTTATGGCCTGAAGCCTGTAGTTGAGGCAGAGATCTCATTCATGTCATATTTGATGTCAACTTACAAAAGAGGAAGCCAGCATAGCCAGGGAAAATAAATAGGAGGACGCATTTAAGTTTTTGAGCACTCACTTTGGCCATAGTACACTTATTCACACATACTCAGAGCACTCACTTTGGCCATAGTACACTTATTTACACATACTCAGAGCACTCACTGTGGCCATAGTACACCTACTCACAGATATTCAGAGCACTCACTGTGGCCATAGTACACTTATTCACACTTATTCAGGGGTGTAGTGGGAATTTTTTTAGTGGGGGTACTCGATATAATGTCATCAGTGAATGCCTAATATTTAAAAAGTGAAATATAGCCTGCATAACTTATCTGTTCCAAGAAGTGGGAGAACTCCGTACCGCTGCGTCCAGTGGCTACTACACCCCTGCACATATTTATTTAGCATAGTTTTTTATCCCAAAATTGACATTGTCTGCTCCTTTGTTGTGAACCTGCGATCTCCTCTATCAGAGACCCATTTATTCTCACCGTGTCTGTGCGTGGGATAAAGACGGAAGCGGAGCCTGGAACTCTGGTGGGTAATACCCAACGATGCCCGCTCAGCAACACACCCCCACCCTCAACCCCCTTTCCTGCCTGGCCCAGCGCTCTGTGCCTGCCCGCGTGCCCATCCCACTGCCACACTCTGCTCCACATCCCATAAGCCATCCTCTTTAATAAACCATGCCCTCGTTGAAACATTAACCACTTTTCATGTGTCCTGAAATAAGAAATCCCAAACAACTTAGATGTTCGAGAGAGGCGAACATGGAACTTGCTGTATTAATTTTGTGTCAAGCCGCAACTTACAAATGCACTTGTATTATGTGCGGGAGGTGGGGGGGTGGGGGCACAGAGAGATGGAGAGAGGAGCAGGAAGTGAAAGACAGGAGTGACAGATAGAGAAGAAGAGAGGCAGAGATGGAGGAAGGGAATGACAAAGAAAGGAAAGTAAGAGTCTTGACAGATGGGTGTAGTTTT
>PYXC01002463.1:490000-512500 GCA_015244755.2 Tenualosa ilisha | reverse complement strand
TGTGGGAAAAAGGCCTTTAAATTGCAAAGAGGGAACGCATGTTGCATGGAGTTCCTGAATATTTCATTTTCACATTCTTCCTATTGCATCGCCCTGTTAAAGCTTCACTGAACGAAGAAAGAAACCACGCTGACATGTAAGAAAGAAAGAAAAAATACAAGAGTGAAGAAAAGAGAAGAGGAGGGGTAAGGAGGAGAATGTTACGGCAGCAGCAGCCGAATAAAAGGCTGTTATATTTATGCTCGTGTACTTGGGTTATGCCTCTTAAGGCATCTTGCCTCCTGTTTGCTTTAGTTGGTCTGAGCCATTAGTGCAAAGCTGTATGCCCCTAACTGCTCACCCCTGATAGGAGCATACAGCTCTAAGTAGCTCGGGCAAACTGCTCGGCCCTGATTGCCTGAGATACTTAAAACAGCAGCAGCAGCAGCAGGAGAAGCCGTGCTGCTCCAGACCGTAGCAGTCTCTGGCCGTAATGGTTTGTGACAGGTAATCCAAACACATAACATTAGAATGAGAGGCAGTCACTGATCCCAGCGTGTGTGTGTGTGTGCGTGCGTGTGCGCGTGTGTGTGAGTGTGTGTGTGTGTGTGTGCACGGGATGGGCCCACGGGCTATCCCAGGATGTCTGCCTTGCAACGTGTAGCTTGAGCAGCTTCAGCAGCAGTGGTGTTCAGCCTAAAAATACACGTTACCACCGTGGAGAGAAATTCCCTGGAACTTTGGGGAGAAGAGCGCAGGGCTTCCTACTCTATGTCTAATTATTTCACATTGCTTATCTCCCTCTCTCTCTCCATCTCTCTCTCCATCTCTCTCTCTCCTTCTGTTTCGGTCTCACCCCCCCCATTTTCGAGAAGTGCGGGTGGGGTTTGAGAAAAAGAGTTTCCGCAGGAAGAAACACACAGAGAATAGTGTGTGTCTTTCCTCCTGAACGGGATAGAAGGTTTTAGTGGCTAACTTTCAGCGGATAACTAAAAGTTTTCTATGTTAGACACTCTGTTTATGTGTTTGTTTGAGTGTTAGAATGTGTGTGTCTATATGTGTGTGTGTGCCGAGTGTCACACATTGCTGTAATATTTATAAAAATATTTCTGCCATCCCACTGTCATCTCGCACAAAACAACTAAAAGCATCTGATGACTGTGGTGATGGAAGACTTTGAAGATGGCTCCTTCACTCTTGACTGATAAAAAGTCCTCCCAGTAAGATGCACAGGAAGTGAGCTTGTCCTTCAAGGGACCCAGGCTTCAACTGAGATGAAAAGGAGCTCTTATGTCACCGCTGATGATGAACGAGTTGTTGGTCTGCCACAGCTCTTCACACTTTCACTCTGGCCAAGAAGCCTTCCCATCTCAATCCTGTCCTGTGAAAGATCTACTAGGGCCCCCCTTACACGTCCACACACACTGTTAATGCCAACGCATTATGCCTATAATATGAGATACACAAAGGTCTTATTTGTAGTGATGTAGTTTAAATAAATATTAAAAGGTCTCCAAAAAGGGGGCTGAAGAAACCGGGTTTAAACAGTCCATACTGACTGAGGCAGTTTTAAACAGTCCATACTGACTGAGGCAGTTTTAAACAGTCCATACTGACTGAGGCAGTTTTAAACAGTCCATACTGACTGAGGCAATTTTAAACAGCCCATACTGACTGAGGCAGTTTTAAACAGTCCATACTGACTGAGGCAGTTTTAAACAGTCCATACTGACTGAGGCAGTTTTAAACAGTCCATACTGACTGAGGCAATTTTAAACAGCCCGCACTGGCTGAGGCGGGTTTTAAACAGCCCAAACTGACTGAGTGATCCTGGCTACACTTCCTTGTTAGACAGCGTTGCGTTTCAGTGCACATGGTCTCCCACACAGACGGCTTTGTGCGTGAGCATAAAATGAGATTCCTGGCAGGGGTTGTTTTTTTTTTTTTTTTCACATCTCACGGAACATCCTCCCCCTTATTATTGGCACGGGTGCAGTATGTACATACCTGGTAGGCAAGAGGGAGGCGTTTTCTTCTCATTAGTTTGGGATGTCCTCAGACTCCATCATGTGTCCAATTTGAAAATTAGACTCATCAGTCTCTTCATTTCCGACTGCTTTCCGTGTGAAGAACGGTTTTGTGGTTTGGCACACAACGAATGGGGGCTCCTTTTTCAATTTGGCCTTGATCAAATTTACTCTATCAGCGATAAAGACTCCTGTTGTCATTCCGCATTTAAATTTAGTCTCTGATTGATCGGAAAGTTGGGAATGTCCCTTTTCTTTCTGGGAACACGAAAAACTGAGCACTGTCTTGAATGTTTAAAGACAAACGTTGTTCCCCTTGTCTGCCCTTTTCTTTTGTGATGTGTGAAATATGACTTTGAACAGAAAGCTTATGCTGAAGCACAGTGGCAATGAAATCCAAAACCATGCATCAGAGAAACCAGCAAGAGAGAGAAGTCAAAAGAGCAATGGGGTTTGTGAGCTTGAGAGATGATGCCAGTTGGTGGAGAACGAGAGAGAAACAAGACTGTAAAAGGACAGAGAGAGAAAGACAAGAAAGACAGGAATGAGAGAACGGGAGAGGAAGTGTGTTTGAGAACAGCGAAAACTCCATGTTAGTTGAATGCAGATTACAACAGGTGTGAGAGGATAACACAGTGAAAGGTAACCAGAGAAGTATAAGCTCACACACAAACACACACACACACGCGCGCGCGCGCAGATATATTCGCCACACACACATATGCCACACACACACACACACATGCACACACACATTTATATGCCACACACACACAAACATGCACATACACACACACACACACACACACACACACACACACACAGAGTATGTCTGATCGTTTTCTCTCACACTGCTGTTCCGAGCCAAAGTGAAACTGGGCAGGTTTAGAGAATTCTAATGCGGTGGAGGGAAACAGGAATAGAGTCAGGGTGTACTAGACAGGAAAAACCCATGGTAAGAAATAAGAAAAAGGAAAGCCAAGGAAGAATAAAAAAAAAAAGTAATACACATTCAAAGCTGCGCCGTTCCTTCACAGTCTCAGAAACATCCAATTCCATGCAACAATGAGCACTTGTGCAACAATTTAGCAGCTGGAATAGACTCAGAAAAGCTCTGCTGGTGAATTATGGATCTGAGTGCTTTGATAATTGCAGTGTTTTAAAATGACTGTTAATGTGTGTGTGTGTGTGTGTGTGTGTGTGTGTGTGTAGGTGAAAGGCCCGGAGAAGACTCTGGAAGAGAGGCGGTCCAGTCTAGACGCTGAGATTGACTCACTGACCAGCATACTGGCAGACCTGGAGAGCAGCTCTCCCTACAAGCCCCGCAGCCAGCAGGTAGGCCCAGTGCCAGGGTCTGACTTCTATACAAGAAGGAACTTTATCTGACGTAACGATACCATCAGTGTCCCGTGCTCCAAATGGACTCAGCGATCACAGAGATGGTTTAAAATCCCATAAATCCACGAGCCCAACCTCCATATCTCTCTCTCTCTCTCTCTCTCTCTCTCTCTCTCTCTCTCTCTCTCTCTCTCATATCTTGTGCACTCATGCTTGTCCTATCAAATAAACACTGAAAAACAGAAGAGAGTAAAATGCTTGCCCAACATCCAACATGTGTGACATTGTGCCATCAGCATGCAGACTGAGAGTAATTGTGTTGTGACACTGATCTTAATCTTGTTAACTCTGCAATTTGAAGCATTACCTAAGGGGTTGTTTGAATGTGCACAGGAAACTAAGCTTAATGAATGATGGATGACAGGTGGAGGAGTTTTAGATTAGTTTACTCGGTAGCGCTTGATTTAAAGGGGTCTACATAAGGGTGACATAAGCCTGTTTTAAACATGACATGACACGCATCGTGAACATTAATGGCACTATGGCTGTTGTCATTAAGTGTCATTAGGTTTTTGTAGTGTCTGCATCCCAAAGTCTGCATTTCAAAGTAGCCTGAAAAGTTGTGGGTTCGAATCCCAGCTGCCATCGTTGTGCCCTTGAGCAAGGCACTTAACCCTAAGTTGCTCTAGACTGGCCCTGAACAATTGATAGTTGACAAGTTGTAAGTCGCTTTGGATAAAAGCGTCTGCTAAATGCATAAATGTAAATGTACTCTACCTGAGTAATTCAACCCCCCCCCACCCCACCCCCCCAACCACTCCCAAGGCTGCATTGTCATTCAGTCTTCATGTTTTGCCTCCAGTGTGAGCCAGAGGAACAAAGCTCCCTATTCTCTAAGCCGGCTGATTAGCCAAAACAAATTAAATTAAATGTTGAATTAAACTTTACGGGTGTCCCAACCGCCATATCTCATTTTTGGAAAGTGTGATGGGATTAAAAATAAAGCGACCCACATCATTAATAGATATGAAATGAAGTTAAGAGTACCATCTACTAGTCGAAGCCCTGGGCACTTCACTAAATAGTCTGACACACAAGGAATGTAGGCCAGCATCTTTAGAAGAGAGAGAGAGAATCAGACGTCTTGCATGGGTTGTGTGGGCCAGACAGATGAGCACCCACACCTTCCGTTGGGATCGGGGTTTAGAAAGAAGGGATTCACTGTGTGGCGGTAACTCTGTGACTAAGATGGGTTGTGAAGATAACAGTCCACACACATGCACACACACGCGCTTGCATGCACACACACACATGGACACACACACGGACACTTTAGGACACAAGTAAAGGTGATATATGCTCTGTACATTTCACAATTTGTCGTGTATGTGAGCAGAGCTATTGCCATGTGACTCTCAGGTGTAGACAAAAAAAAGGAAAAAAAATGTAGTTACACACACACACACACACACACACTGTGTACAGAAACCCAGTGCAGTATATTGCTGTTCAGATGAATGTTTCCACAAAGGATAAATAAATAACACACTCTGACACATCTTTGGTGTGTGTGCTCATCCTGTGGATGGAGGCAAGGAGTTGAGAAATTCTGCTTCACACTCTCAGTCGCCACCTGGTTTGGAAGAAGTGGGACTTTTGGAGTGCCATTCGCATTCAGTGTCAGTGGGCCGTTGGAGAGAGAGAGGCCCTACATATGGGCAGGATGGATGCTGGAGGTTTTGTGATGATTCTGACCAGACATGACTTTTTGTTTGGGAAGACATGCCCTGGGCCAATAGTGTGGAGTGCAGCCTGTGGATGTCTGTCTTGCCTGAGGAGGGGCATACTCTTGTGAGGGCGTTTGGAGGCAAATTAAAGGGGAACTCTGCTTACAACCACCTCTGCTCCAGAAGTGTCCCTGCCTTGAATTTTGCCCCTGTAAAATCTCAAGAAAAGCTCTGAAATGGGTGCCCTGTGTGTGCTTTTTTCTGGGTGTGTTTGTGTGTATTTGTCCTGAATGTGCATTGTGTGTATGTTTTTTTTTTTTTTGTGTGTGTGTGTCCTTTATATGATCTGTTTAGTGTCCATTCTGTGTGTGTGTGTGCGTGAGTTTGAGTGTCCTTTATGTGATCTGTCTGTATGTTTAGTGTCTTTTCTGTGTGTGTGTGTGTGTGTGTGTCTATGCATGTATGCGTGTCTGTGTCTCTTTGTCCTGTATGTGTGCTGCTTGTGTGTGTTTTCTGTGTGTGTGTCTGTGAGTGTG
The DNA here is from genome assembly GCA_015244755.2 of Tenualosa ilisha. Taxonomy (NCBI): domain Eukaryota; kingdom Metazoa; phylum Chordata; class Actinopteri; order Clupeiformes; family Clupeidae; genus Tenualosa; species Tenualosa ilisha. Next base: position 506,893 of record PYXC01002463.1, on the reverse strand, counting down.
TGTGTGTGTGTGTGCGTGCTTGAGCACGTTGCCTAAACATAGTCATAAGGGAGAGATGGTTATGTGAAGAGAGCAGGGAAATGTCAAGGGGGTTAGTATCAGTGTGTTAGAGCCGCAGTGTTTTCATACACACAGCTTGTTCACTGACCTCACAAAAGTGAAAATGGATGCCAGGTCAGTGATACACCACTCTCAGAGAAGGAAAGGAAAAAAAATAAACTTTTTTTTTCTTTTTTGTCAGAAAGGCGTTTTGGGATGTGACATGAAAAATATTGCAAACCTACACAGCTACACACATACACATGAAAACACACACACACGCACATACACATACACACACAGACACACCTGCTGAAAGACATTAACAGGGTTGTACCCCTTATGATCCCATTTCCATTTCCATGGAAGGGCCAGGTAAATCATCCCTAAATAAAATATAGAGTAAGTGCAGATCTTTGTAAAAAAATATCTTGCGAGTGTAACAAGTCAAAAGGAGGACTCTGAAAGCTTTTGTCAGTACGACTTTAAAAAATTTATACTCACCTGAACTGCTTGGAGAGGGGGGTGAACACACAGTTGTGAGTAGGTGAGCATCTTACTCAAGCAGCTATCCCTGTAAAGGTCAAACCAGACCCACCAACCAGGAACAGTCGACAGTCACTCCCCCCTCCCCCCAAATCTCCTGCTGAGTACAAAAACCCTGTTTTTATGTTTTCTGTGTTGATTCACACCACCCCCCCCCCCCCCCCCACACCCAAACACACTCACATACACACCGAACACACACCCTCCACCGCCCCCATCTAAACACACACACTCACACACATACACACACACACACACACACACACCCCAAAGACGCCCCCTGTTTGGAAGTTCTGCTTTTTTTAGTCTGTTCATTCCAAATGGTCCTGCAACCATAAAATTCAGCATCAGTAACCACTGTCAGGTTCAAGTGTCAGACGAATCACACATTTAACACCCCCATCACGCCCCCATCACAGCCCCGCACCCACTCCCCACTTGCCTGGCATTGCTGAAAATCTTCCTAGATGACATGGTGACAGTGCAGACATTAGGCAGTGTTTTTAGCTTCTGGTCTGTTTCTGTGGCGGCTTCCTGAACGAAGGATGGATCGTCAGTTTGTAATTCTGCATGCTGTTAATAAGCTCAGTGGCTCTACAGGGGGAAAAAATGGGTTTACCTCCTGGTGTGTGTGTGTGTGTGTGTGTGTGTGTGTATGTGTGTATTTGTTTTTACACTTTTACCAGACCACAAGCATGAACACAGACGCAAATAAATAAAAACACACACGCTCAATCGTGCGCACACACACGCACGCACACACGCACGCACACACGCACACACACACATACACACACACACACACACACACCTTCCTATCAGCGCACACACGCACAAACACACACATACACACACATCCAGCTGATGCAGATTCTGCCTGATTAACTCTTGTTGACCCTTTTTTTATCTATCCAGCTGCTCCTGCCATCTTTTCTCTCTTTTTTTTCAGCATTTCTTTTTGACTTTTTTTTTCCATTGGCTTCATTATGTTCTGAAAACCAAGCGTGGCTTGTGTAATACGCCAGGTTTCATGGCCGCCATCGTTGGCACAGCTGCTCATGCTAGAATCTTCTGCTCGCATAAGCAAAGAGTAACGAGCGGCCTCAATTTACAGCTCTCTGGGCGCACTCAATTACCCAGGCTGCCCTCCGCAATCGATAGGCCACTCGTGGCACTCCCCTCCCTCGGAGGTGGTGGTGGAGTCGGGTGTGTGTGTGTGTGGGGGGGGGGGGTGTTTGGGGCTGAGACACAGGGGGTACTTCCCCAGGTGACTGCCCCCCTCTCTGAGAGGAGACCTGATGTGGAGTTTTCTTCTTATTTTATTTTTTTTTATTTGGATTTGATTCGTCTCTGTCTGCCTCTCTGGGTCTCCCACGTGGGGCTAGAGCTGGGTTTGTGCGTCAGCCTTTTAAAAAGTTGGATCGGCACGGCATGACTCTCTCTCTCTTTACTCTTTCTCCCCTTTCTCTCTCTCTCCCTCTATCTCTCTCTCTCGCTCTCTCTGCCACCACTGTAGCGGCCCCACATTGCTTCAGAGACATCAAAACAATTTTGTTTGCTTTAGTTGGTATTCTCTATGGCATAACGGAGGTAATGAAATGTGATCATTATATAAGTCCCATTTGCTTCCTCCCCCTGAATCCATTGGAGAGACAATTTTGTGAGTTGACACAGATTACCAACTTTCTGCTCAGCTCTGTGTGGCGGAATTATCTCACAATTTTGTAATATTGAGTCAAGTGTGTGTATGTGTGTGTGTGTGTGTGTGTTTTCCTCAGGCCTTTTTAAAAGAGGGCTGAAGCTGCATGACTGTATGGTGTTTTTTTGTTTTATTGAGGATTTTTTTCCCCTCCTGTGCATTGTTAGACTGCATGCGTGCGTGCGTGCGTGCGTGTGTGTGTGCGTGTGTGTGTGTGTGTGTCTGTGTCAATGTATGTATATCAATAATGTAAAAATTATTTATTTATTGTCCTTTTTGTGATTAAATAAATGTTAGCACAATGCTCTAAGTCTAGTAAAAAACTTACCACATGGGTACATAATAATTTATTTTCATTTGGAAATAATACAGTATAGAGAAAAAAATATTTCTGTGAGTGCGTCACTGTTACATTTGACTTTACAAATTTCTGTGTGTATCCAGTCACTTGTGTATTAAAAGCCTCCATTTGGCCTGGCAGTGACAATAGAAGAGCCATTAGCCTGAGTGATTTGCGAGCAAGACAATTGAGGCAGCTCTTCAGACAAGTGGCGCATCGTCAGCCAAAGCCAAGCCGTCATTCATCAGATGGAAAGAGAGACGGGTCCTTAATTGATTTCCGTGTGATTACATACCAGTGTCTGCCTTACTGCTGCTGTGCCCGAGCCTATTGAGGGGGTGATTGTTGTGGTCGACTCTTTGTTGACTGTCAACATTAAGTTCCCATCATCATGATCCGCTGGCTGTCAAGAACGAGAGTCAATACGACTCTCAACTGCGTCCGTTTTAGAGTAATCACTGACGGTGAGCTCAACAAGCAAACTGATTTAGGAGGCCCTCTTGTGTATATTGCCAGTGCAAGTTTGCCGAGATTAGACTTCAATATTTTGACTGGGCTGCCAGCCTGCAAGAACTCCATGCTGCTGCGCTTGAGCTCAGAGGACGTTTAAAAGGAGACGGTGCAGCCACCCCAAATTAATTCTGTGGCGCTTGCCTGCGCTCGCTTACCCGTCTCACTCTCTCGCTCATCGCTTTCTCGCTAGCAATCTCTCGCCTCCTCGGCCTCCGCCAAACTAATGTGCAGCGCTACCGCTGTCCGAGCATATCACATCCGTTTGGGGAGAGTTAACAAGGAGGCCCAGATGAGTGTCAAAACACAGCGCCCGTCAAGCGTCAACGCAGGGGCTGCACACTAGCGCCAGAGGGAAGGCAAGTCCTCGGCCTCGACCTCTTGTTATTACACGGCGGTGGCGACGTCGACAGTCTTGAGGCGCGTACATGCCAGTGGTTTTACTCATTGACTCATGGATGTAGCACCTAAATGTTTTTTCTTCTCAGGGTGGGATGTGTACCGGCCTGGTTTTACTGCACTTAACTTAAATACCAGTTGACGTGTGTTATATATACATATAAATGAATAAGTGATGTACAGTGTTGTGTTGTAAAAATATACATCATTAATTTGAGCACAATGTAATTATTTATTTGTTTGTTTGTTTTAAAACCCTTGTTTATCACAGTGTATGTTTGTGACCTCGTTTTCTCATGTCACATACAAGCCCTGTGCAGCGAGTTAGCGAGTGTGACTGGCTCACAAAAGCCAGATTCAGCTGAATGAATGTTGCTCTCTTGGACATGAGTGTTAATGTTACTAACTGTTGGGAAGTTAGTAACTCTGAATCTATAGAGGGGGCCCCCTTGACCCCTCTGATGACCTAAAAGTTCAGTTGAGCTGGCACACTGATGCCAAAAATGCAGTAACAACATTTGCCCACCTAATTAAGGAGAGAATGTTGTAAGACAAAAGAGAGTGTTGTGTCAGGACACAGGATTCAAAACAAGACGTCAAATGCGATGAGTTACTGGCTCTAATAACTGACTTCCCTTGTTCCTCTCTCTATTGACACTAAGTGCTTTTTACGACAGCAGAGAAATCTGCCATCACAACCCAACTTCGAAACCTCACTGTTCACTCAGAGTTAGGAATGGCTAAACAGATCGAAGTCTGTGGGCTCAGCCATCTATTATGACATAGACTTGTTAAATTGAATGCTTCATTTTTTTATTTCTCCTACTTGTTCACTGGACCATGCTAACTAGCTCCGCAGTTGTCTGGGAAGCTCAGTGTTTAGTTTGAAAGTCCCCTTCAAGGGGTAATACAGTCCAGGGCACCTCCCATTGTTGCCAATGCATTTATTGTGCGACATGTCTGTAATGTGGTGGTGTGCACGTGCGTGTGTGTGCGCGTGCATGCGTGCATGTGCATGTTTTTGTACATATTATGTGAATCTTCAAGCCACCACATTTCAAGAATGCGTTTGAATTTTAAAGTGATGTCCTGCAACTTCAGGGCTTGTTTTCCGGGCTCCATAAACGGCTGAACTCAGTTGGGAGGAAAAAGCTGCTTTGTGCTGTGCAGAGCATGTTGTGAATCATCGGTCGTCAGCTTTGTGCACAGTGCCTTTCAGGCGCTGTTAACAGGCCTCTCTCCAAGCCAGAGGGGACTTCAGAGCTTGGTGAATGTGCTCTCTCTCTCTCTCTCTCTCTCTCTCTCTCTCTGTCTCTCTCTCTCTCTCTCTCTCTCATTCACTCTCAGCTTTCTTCAATGCACTGTTGTCCTGTGTTTGTATGGAATCTGCAGACCTTTTCATGATATGCACTTTGCAAGAATTGTTTGTGTGGATGCTAGGTGTGATACTGGTCCATATCGTTGCTTGTAACTCGTATAGTTTTTGGCAATGTCTCTTGTGACCCCTGTCTTATTAGGGGGAAAAAATGTTCCATGCTCTTTGTTCATAAACGATTTGACACACATGCCTGAACACACACACACACACACACACTTGGACACATATACAACATTTACAGAAATAAAATATCAAGTCAGTGTTGCATTACAAAAAATCCCAAAATGCTGCTTTTGTGGGGGCCCCAATAAGCAAAGCAGCATCAACCCCAGACTAATACATCTATTCTGCTCCAGTTTGTCACTGTGCTGGTAAAATATATCTTTGCACTCTAGGTCAATTTGGTGGCTTGCTGTGCCGGCAGTATTTTTATAGCCTATTGATTTTGGAAGACCTTAACCAGAGCATGTCAGGGATTGCAACAGCAGACTGACAGTCCGAATTTGAACACGCTGGCCAGAGAAAGCATTTCAATCTTTGATAATGATCATATGAAGGACATCATTCATTGGTGCAGTCATTACCTCCATCAACAAGGTTATGTTTTCATCGGTGTTTGTCTGTCTGTCTGTCTGTCTGTCTATGAGCAAGATAACAAGATAAGTACCGCACGGATTTGGATGAAATTTTCAGACAACGTGGGTGTTAGGCCAAGGAACAGTTGATTGAATTCTGGATGGTGATCCGGAACACTGTCTGGAATTTGGATTGGTTTAGAGTCTGCGCTCTCCGAGTGCTTTTCTAATTAGCACTGATAAATCTTGTCAGTTAAAATTTTAGATTGTAAAAAAAAATAATCATATGGCAGTGTTCGTCTTGCAATTTTATTTTATTTATTTTTTTCAAGAGTGGATGGGATTTGGGATGTTGCTGCATTAGACATTGGTCTTTCGTTGTCAATTGTCCTGCCACCAACAATAGCCCAAACAAGCCCTCATGAAAGCTACAAACACCAAATATTATCGATATAAAAGGCAGAGTAATCTGACATGAAAGCTTAAAGTTATGTTCGAGTGAGGATGTAGGGTTCAAGTGTAATGGCACTCTTCAGGTTTGATTGAATGCCTCTGGCAAAAGCCATGGAGGATATTTTTTAGGGCAGTCATCCCAAGGCCCTGAGGTTTCATAAACTCACCTCAGCCCTTGCAGTGACCTTTCAGTGTGTTACATTGTGATTTTTCACCCTCTTCCATTCCGAGGATATGCTCGAAGGGGGGGTGGGGGGAGGTTTAAAAAATTAAATGTAAATTTTGAAGTTAAAAAGCTTTTATAGCTGAGTCTGTTTGATCTGAGCAGGGGGAGATGGCAACATACACTATTCTACATGAAATATTGATGGCTTCTCCTCCCGAAATGATGCAAATTGGCTGTGTTTTCCCCTGCACCGTCGAACCATCTTTGACTAGTTACGCGGTACAACAGAGGCTGCATCAACGCACAAGGCCTGAGTGTAGCTGTATTAGACTTGCATTACACAGTGCATGCAAAATGTTTAAAAAGTTTTTTTCAATCTACAATTTTTGTGCACTTACAAAATAACTAACAATAACAAAAATAAGTTGTAGTGGTTGCTAGGCTGTTGCAAGGGTAGTTATGGTGGTTGGTGTGCTAGCTGGTGGGGGAGTCATGTGTGTTGCCATGGTTGGTTGCAAGGTTGTCATTGTGGAAGTGGTTGCAACAGCACAAACTTTTGTTAGTGGAATGAAAGATATTCATAGTCAATGTGAATAAGCAAACATGGTTATTAAGGAAAACTAGCACATGTTGCTAGCACAGATGGAATGTGCATTATATAAGTTCCTGTTAGAATGCATTGTTTGACATGCGTCACAAGTAGCGGTAAGAATTTACATGCTTGGTTGCTTGATGAGATGTTTATTGTTTTAAAAGGCTATTAAGCTACTAGCCAGACTAGCGCTGCCTAGTGCTTCCGCTCATATGTCATTACTGAGGAAGTGCCTCGTGGAAAGTGAGGAGAGGCCACTTGTTTGTTGTCAGCAGTCTCTCCAACACACACACACACACATACACACACACACACTCACACACACACGCATTTTTCTAAGATCAGTTGCTTTCCAACACTTTTGACATCCATGACCTAGGACCTGGATGAATGGGAACCTACACACACACACATGCAGGCATGCACACACACATAAAGACGCCAAGACCCCTCACAACTGTTTTTTTGGGTTTCCTTTGGGAGCTGTGACTCAATGTGCCTCTGAGGTCATCGGCGGTCTTAACGGCTCCATCTCGATTAGTACTGTCATGCCAGCAGTGCAGCAGTGCCTGCTGTTGTTTGTGTTGACTCACATATACACACACACACACACACACACACACACACACACACACACGGCGGTCGCTCTGCTCAGTACTGCTGCTAATGGAGTTTAGGTGACGTTCAGAGGGCCGAGCTGTGCTCATCTCGATAAAAGAGCAATGGCCCAGATAGAAGCAAGCGTGGTTTTGGTGTGTGTGTGTGTCAGCGTGCGGTGTGTATTTGTATGTTTGGCTGCATTAAGAGTACATTGTGATTGTTTGGAAGCGGATTCGGTTTGTCCTCTGGCTTGTAGTTTTCAGCTGGCTGCTCCTCGGCAGTCTACTTAAATTTATCATCGTACGCGAGGCCTCCTCGTCTTCCACCAGTTCTTTTTGCAGAAGGCTGGGGAGATCTGTTTTCTCAAATGAACAATTACATCCTGCCACCAATTTCTGCTCCCGTTGCGAGTGGCAAAGCATGTTTCTCATAATTGATAAACCCAAGTTCATCTCCCCTTTCCAAAGCAGAGGCCCATCTGGAGCAGCTGTTGACACTCAACAGTCACAACATATATAACCCACTTGTTATGAGTTTCTTATGATCTAACAGTATGGCACTTATTTTCTTATTTCTTACCATAATATAGGGGCAATTAAGAAATTATTGTCTTTAATTTTATTATTTATTCCAAGTCAGTTCAAATTATAATAATAACAACAATATATTTAACAATATAAATATATTTATATTTAATATGTTTAAAAATATATTTAAAACTAAATACAAAACTAAGCTTATTCTTCTGTGGGAAAACGTAGAGGTATAAAGAGGCAGATTAACTAACATAGTGTATACTTCTCTTCATTAAATATTTATGACAGTATGCAGGGGGAGTTCATTTAAATGGGAGTGTTTAGTGAGAATGAACTTCAAACAAACTGATATCCCCACACACACACACACACACACACACACAGCAGATTCTTCCATGAGCTCTATTTGACTATCTAGCAGTGTTAGAAAGAATTATGAGACAGGGGGGCAGAAAGCATCGTGCATTAGCTCCATATTAACCCTGCCCTGTGACTATCGTGAAAGCATGGCTGTGTTGTGTGGTAGGCCTCATGCTGTATCTGGAGAGAGCCCAGCGGTGCTGGTTGTATCATCCCACCTCGCCACCTCCAGGAAGCCCCCATGCCTGCTGTGTTGGACGTGGCCAGCTCTGTGCGCGTGGCACGGCTGCTGCTCGTCTCTCCACGGGCCGCTCAGCAAGTGTGGCACGCGCTGTCACAACATGGCACTCTGACACGTGCTCATCGCCACGCTGTGCCAGCCCTGTCTGTACTCACAGGGACCACAGCCACACATGAGATGTGAGTGTGTGTGTGTGTGTGTGTGTGTGTGTGTGGGAGTGTTTCGAAAAAGTGTTAGTGTGCAAATATTTGAAAATATTTATTAGTGTATGTGGATGTCTGTGCGTGTGTGTCTGTACATGCAATGTGAATATGTTTGATTATAAAGTATGTCCTAGAGTGATTAAATGTGAACATGTGTGTGTGCGCATATATGTGTGTGTGTGTGTGTGTGTGTTTGTGGGTTGATGAATCACCAGCACTCCAGCCAGCAGCTCCCTGCGCTCTCCTGGCCGTGACCATGCTGGCACTGCGACCTTGAGAGCGCAGTGAGCCCAAACTTATGTGGTCGTGTGGCATCTCAGTCAGCTGGCAGCCTGATGGTCTATGTCTCCTGTCACCTGCAGAGCAGACACTTGGGTCCCATGGCAGGCATGTCTTTTCATTCCCAACAACGAGCCAGGCCTCAAGTGCAAGCTTTTCACATGCTCGTTATGTTACTTTTAGGTCAAGAACACTGTTTGATGAATGGTGGTCACATTTAGACATCTCCAGGATCAGAGACATACTCAGAATCAGAATCGGAATCAGCTTTATTGGCCCAAGTATATTTACTGACTCCAGTAGATGTTAGCTCTCTGTACACCTAACATGTAAACATGTAGTAATATACATATAATACAATATACAACACAATAAATACTATAGACAAATCAAAATATGTGGACACATATTGCACAAAGGACAACCATATACCTATACCTAGGCACCTAATATAGATAAATATTGTAATAACTATAAAATCAGATGGATACTGTAATAACTATAAGATCAGATAGATACTGTTATAGCTGTGATAACTATAAGATCAGATAGATACTGTTATAACTGTGATAACTATAAGATCAGATAGATACTGTGATAACTGTGATAATTATAATATCAGATAGATACTGTGAGCAGTCAAAGGTTATGGTTGTGTTTTAATATTTAGTTTGTGTCGGACATGTGCAGAGAATTAATAATAGCAGAATTCAATGGTTGGATGTGCGAACCAGTATTTGTCACGAGCTGTGAGGAGGTGTGTGTGTGTGTGTGTGTGTGTGTGTGTGTGTGTGTGTGTGTGTGTGTGTGTGTGCGTGTGCGCGTTTGCGCATGCCTGGATACTTGACAGTGAGACAAAACCTTGAGTAGTGGGAGGAGCTGTTTTTTGCAGGGGTTGTGTGTGGGCCGGGTGGCTAAAACAACCTCAGTTGTCTGTGTCCATCTCCCTGATAAATGTGTTTAGTAATGGAATGACACAAGACAGAGAGGTGAGGAGGATCGCACACACCTCACCCACACACACCTCGTCTTGAGTGGAATCTGAAGCCACCAGTGCACACACACACACACACACACACACACACACACACACACACACCCGCCACTGCTTGTATGGATTGTTGGCACGTTACAGGAGACGAGCCGATCAGGTGTCGTCAGGTGTGAAAGAAGGAATAGGGTGCGAAAGCCAAGGCGTTAAACACGTGTCTCTGTTCCAGGGTGAAACGCCAGACCTGTTTGCAGTGCCATAACATGATGAACATTCCCCTCACACACACACACACACACACACACACACAAAAACTCCAACCCCCACTAACGCTCCAACAGCAGCATCAACATCTCTCCTTTCTTTTTATTTCAAACAATCAGTTTGAATGAAACTCTTTTTTTTCTAGTAAGTCCCCTTGTTGCTAATTTGCTCTTTCACTCTGACTTGTAATTAAGGAATCCATTCAAAGGCTTCATTGCGGAGCTTTCAGTGCCAGACCATGGGAAATGTTTCCCTCTGAGTGAATTTGCCTTTCAGAGCCTGCAGTGGCATTCATGTCTGTGAAGCTGTAAGTTACACAAGGCTGGGGAGAAGGATGCTCTCTGTTGATTGCTGGCAAAGCTGCAGTGTAGTGACTGTTATACACACGTCAAGAAAAACTGTTTTAGGCTTCAAGATTACTTTAATGACTCATTTTCTCTTTTTTAGAAATTAAATACAGTACTTTGATGCTATGCTTATTTATTTGTTTGTAATTGTGTTTCATTTAATTATTTGATTAAAAGTATAACAATAATAATAATAATATAATGATAATAATAATAATAATAACTATATTTAATTCATTTAGAGAATGCCATTAACTAACCTCAGATTGCAAAGGCCAAATTTGGCCTGATCCATCTTACAACTCTCGCCATGGTTTTTGGCCTCTGTGTTTAACCCTGAGCCCTGTGCTCCTGAGCTTAGAGCATGAGTTATGTATCCCTAGATTTTGATCAGTGCCAAAGTGCTGACTGCTTGGCCTGCGTAGGGCCTTTCATTTCAATTACTGTCCCTCTCCTGACCCCCCCCCCCTTCCTCACGTAGAGCCAGCTGGCTCTTTGAATCTTGCCTGGACATGTGAGTCGGACACAGAGAAGCAGTGCAAGCAGCCATGTGCCATTGCTACACTTGTTGGAGCTAACCCTCTCCTGGTTTTTTATTGGCTCTGAATGTACTGGATATGTATGTAAAGAAAATGCTGGAATATGGTTGGCTCTGATTGTTTGCTTGTTTGTTTGTTTGTTTGTTTTAACCCCACGAAACAGGGAAAACATGGTGTCGAGCACTCTTTAAATAGTTCTTTCCCACAGGGATTACTCAGCAGGTCAGCCACGGGTCAAGTTTATCTTTATCAGAAAGGGCCTTGTTCTTGGGTATAAATATTTAAGCGTCTGACTTGTAGATGTAGAGTGTAGCTAGAAGGGTTTGGCTTCTTCTGTAGAGGTAGACAGGGCCTTTCTTAGAGCAGAGTGTTGCTGTTGTGAAAACAGCTGCTTGTCATCAGCTGTACTATTCACACACCATGTTTTCACATGTTCTGTCCCAAGCCTCTCACAAGGTACTTTCGTGTGTGTGCACGCAAACACACACACACACACACACACACACTGATTTCCTTTTCTTGGCAAGTGTCGATATGCGTCCCTCTGTAAAGCTCATTTACGTGCTCTTAGTTTGTCCTTTGGCTGGCATCTTCTCTGCTCTTCCCTTATCGTATGTATGTGCTCACCAGGACCAAGGTGGGACTATTTATTTCCTTTTCTTTTTTTTTTAAACAAGGGTCATTGTCAACGAGGTTGAAAGGAATGAAACATAATCTAGATGTCCTCTTCTCCCCTGCAAGTGTGTGTGTGTGTGTGCGTGTGTGAACGGATCAATTTCACCTGGCAAGCAGTGCGAGGAGAACTGACAGAATTTATAAGTTTGCACCATAAACAGACCCAGTGTTGGATAAATATTTATTAAGATGATTTGATTAAGTCCTCTCCGCTGCGCGACTCGACCCCATCGCTCAGCCACTAGGCCAAATGAGTCGGATGATGGATGACCTCCTGCGCCCTCTGACATAAAGCAGGCAGTTGGCAGCTCTCCTCACCGCATATCCTTGTTCACCTCCTCCGCTTTCTCCTCTCCCTCTTCCTCCTCTTTCACCCTCTTCTACTCCTCCTCCTTCTCCTTCTCTTTCTCTTCTTCCTCCTCTTCCACCCTGTACTCCTCCTCTTTCTGCTCCTCCTCCTCCTTCTCATCACCCTGCTTTCTCCTTCTCTTTTTCCTCTTCTTTTCCCCTTCTTCTTTTCCTCCTCTCCCTCTTCTTCCTCCTCCTCTTTTTCCTTCTCCTCCTGGACATCCACAGGTACCCATCACCTCGCACCTTCCACCCTCACCCCTGTTACGGAGCACCTCCACCTGTAAGACCTCCATCTCCTCACTGCAGTCTATAGCATTTTTGCACTAGTATTAGTAACTCCTTCAGAAGGTCAGAGCGTATTCGAATGCGAAGATGGCAGGGTCAGAGAGTACATCTGAGGCAAGGTGGAGATGAAGAGGCTGGATGAGCTCCTCAGGGGAGCTCATTTGCCAAAGGAGAATGCTATCCTTTTCGATGTGCCTGGGCTCGTAAAGCATTTAACCAGCAGGTTAGGAAGGATCAATGCAACTGATCAATAGTAAACAGGTCACAAGCTTGTGACTGGTGGTATTGATGACCTGCAGCACTTTGTTAAATATTATAGCGTATCAATTAGTTTGTAAAAATATAATGACAAGAGAAGGGGTCTGGGCTAGTTTGCTTTTGATGTTTCTGGAATTGATTAAGGGAATGTAGCTCAAGTGATCTTTGTTCGATAGATGGGCAGGCTGTTTTGGCATGTGAAGTTTGCTTTAGGCTTGAACACTAGCAAAGGATGATGTACTACCCTTTCCAAACACTGAGCTGTCAGCCGTAAAGGTCACTCAGGATTGGGTGCTTAATTTTACAGCAGTTATATTTCTGCATTTATGCCACTGTATGTATGAGTGTCTGTGTGTGTGTCTATGTGTGTGTGTGAGAGAGAGAGAGTGTGTGTGTGTGTCTATGTATCTGTGTGTCTATGTGTGTGTGTGTTTGAGAGAGAGACAGAGTGTGTGTGTGTGTGTGTGTGTGTGTGTGTGTGTGTGTGTGTGTGTGTGTTGAATCTGTAGGAGACACTGCCTTTCCAGCTTGTTAATCACCGTAGGCTGCAGTGTTTAACTCTTTATCTGTGTTTGTTTTGCTTGCAATACTCTCCACTGTCTTTATGAGAGAGAGAGGGAGAGAAGGAGGAGACAGGGAGATAGAGAGGGAGAGAAGAGGGAGAGAGACAGAGAGAGAAGGGGGGAGAGAAGGAGCTAGAGAGGGGGGTTTAGACAGGGGATGGAGGGATGGAAACAAAGAAAAAAGATGAGAAACAAACTAAGGAAGGGTGAGAGAACGAGAGAGAGAAGAGAGGATAGAGAGATGTAGAGGAAGAGAGAGAGTGAAAGGGAGAGAGGGATGTTGGTGAAGCACGCTTCCAGAGTGCCAGGGGCGCGCTGTGACCTTAAGGTCAATCTGGCAGCAGGTTCTGAGTTTTGACAGGGGCAGCCAACTGTGGAGAGCGGAGTGTGCCCGTAGGCGCCCCATGTGTCCCGTCAACGCTCGTTAGTCTAATAAACTGCATAGTATCACCCCGGTGTCTTTTATTAACAGGGCAAACCAATGACAAATTTGGTTTGAGCCGGGATGCTGTGACTGCCATCAGAACCTGCCTGTTTGCATCACAGAGTTTGTCCTCCCAGCAACAATGCTAAAAAGCTCACAGTCAAAGCACTGTCACAGTGCATTATGCCTCGCAACCCCACCCCAGTTTGGGCCCGGCCGTACAACATGGATTGGCTGAGCCTGCATCTGATGACATTGACGTTAGATAGGGACATTTTTAAACAGGATGTGACCTCGTGTTGGGGGCGGGGGGTGCAATTGAATTGGGCTTGCATGCCAACTTAGACAGTGTTGAGTGAGTCAGAACCTTTATGATGGAAGGGGAGCAGACGATGCTGAGGATGTGAATTAGTTTAGAAAAATCTCAGGCTGGCTCCTGTACTGGTTGACAGACAGCCTTATGTGTAAATTAATAAAGTACATTTTTGGGGCATTTCTTGCCTTTAATGAAGACAGCAGAGACGTGTCCAATGCAGAGAGATGAGGAAGGAGTGGGAAATTAACCTTGAGCCCGGATTTAAACCCGAGTCCCCGCGCTTATGATGTGGACACCTTGGCCATCTGCGCCACAGCACCACTAATTTCTGTTCCTTCTTGAGCATGAGCAAAAAATAAGAACACAGAATTGTTCTGAGATTAAAGATTCAAATTTATGTCATACATGAACCACAAGACATTTCAGTGCAACCTTACATCATGCTCTTGGTACTTAAGTGACTAAGTGTCAGTAAATGTCACACCAGACCTTATTTTGCACATTACCAGTCTGAACACTTATCGTAATCCTCTCTCTAAACCTTGTAATTCTTCTAACAACATAGACTTATGTGAGACATGTGCTTAAAATATAGTGTAGTTGGTGTTAGGGTCAGGATTACCAAATAGGAAGTATTTAGTACTTAAAGGCATTTAATATAAAGTGCAACTGAAATGTCTCAGTTGAAAGCAAGGTTAAGTTCATACTAGAATAAAGTCTTTCCTGACACCATTAATATCTTTCTGCCTTGCTTGCAAGCTGTCAGGAACAACAACGAGACTTTTCTGTCTGTGGGTAACTCTCTTTGTTATCTGTGAAACTGTCTGAAATCAGAGATAAAACGAAATTAAAAAAACACACATGAAAGTGCGCTTCATAGAACTTCTCTGTGGCGGAGGAAAACAAACCCTCGGCCATGTCGTCTTTATGAAAGTCCTTCTGAGAAGAATGCCTTTGATGGACAATGTCATGATTACAGCCATATGTCTTTCAGTCACAATTATAGCCTCTCTGTAATACCTAGACTCGTCTTATCTGATTCAAAGGTCTTTTTTAGTATTCCGAGAATGGAAACCATGACAGATTCAGATCTCTTCTCGGTTGTGATTCTCAGTTCAGGCACTTCAAAGTGTCCTTAATGCCAGCTTCTCATTGCATTTCATTTTCACACTTCTTGATGCCACTTCGATAGACCTTTTAACTAAAGGTGACAATTGGTATTTATCTTTGAGAATGAAATATTTGTTTATGTGGTTAAGGAAAAAAAACATATTATTATCATTATTATTATTTGATGGTATAGCATAGCACCAGGGTCATAAACTCCAGAAGGGGAAGTATAACATATGACACATTTTATGAAGTCTCTTTAGCCCATTTTTCTGACAAGCTTTCCGACTTAATCTGTTGCTGTTGGTTTTCATTCCCAAAGAGTGGGGCGGAGGGAGGAGAGAGGGGCTGATCCTCTCCTGATACCAAGAGCAGTGATTCTAATGTCCTTTATCTGCAAATTGGAGATGGTTGAAAACAGCTGGGGGTCCCGTTGCGGTTTCAGGAGGAGACATCTTTAATCATGTTTAATATGTGTTATCATGAACTATTTTTAAATTGAGAATGCCTGATATACACTAGTGTATGTAGAGGCGATTGAGAGTGGTTGGGAAGGCGGAAGATTTTCTTTCTTTCTTCTTTTTTTTTGGGGGGGTTACTGTGAATTTGGAAAGAGATAGTCATATTAGCTCGGTACCCGACTGCAATTTATTGTGCAACCAAGGCAGTGCCACAGACAGACACACTCACATGCGAATGCACGCAAGCACTCACACACACACACACACACGCACATAAATACACACACACTGGTGACAGTCAAAGAATGAAAGCCCGAGAAAGAAATACACAGTCAATGAAACGCCAGAAAAAGAGCAGACTGAGACAGACACATGTGAGAGCAAAAGAACTCCAGAGGAAAAGATAAATAAAGGACAGGAGCGATACACTTACATGTAAGAGCATCTGAAAAACACCCAGCAAAAAATATTAGTGTGTTTCATTGACCCGCACACATCCTCCCCTCTCCTCCCCGCTGACTTGGGGCTGGGCTCCCGTAATGTAGCATAATGAGGGCAGTCAAACACACCGACAGAGACCCCTTTTTGTGTGGACGGACGTTTTAGCCCCTTAGTTAGCCCTCCCTCCCTCTGCAGTCCTTCCTGACCGCTTTTGCCCAAACCACAACTCTGGCAAACACAAAGGTCAGAGATGGCAACTTAGACAGAAAAAACTGAAAACAAAACAAAGATTTGTGTGTGTGTGTGTGTGTGTGTGTGTGTCAGAGATGGCAACTTAGACAGAAAAAATACTGAAAACAAAACAAAAGTCTGTCTCTGTGTGTGTGTGTGTGTTGCGAACAGGATTCAGGCGGGGGAAAAGTTGTGAGATAAAAAAAGGAGAGAGAGAGTGTATTTACGTCTTCCTCCCCGTTGTGGTTTGAAATGCAAAGTTAACAGATTTAAGCGAGCCCCCCGAGCTGAGCTCTGCACGCTCTTTCCTAATCTAGTCTAATGTGTCAAAAAGCCTTTCTTAGGGAATCTCGCTGAAATTTCACACTCGAGTTGTTTGGAGAAGTCAAAGCAAAATCAAGTTTTTACAGAACTTTTTTTTTAATACTGTTATTTTCGAATGAAATCGTAGCTGTGTGTCTGAAGTGTACTGTACGTGTGTGTGCTCATAGGTGTATGCCTTTTTGTGTCTCTTTCAAACTGTGCAAGGCCAATGTTTTGCAGTAGGGTCCCCAAAGTCAGGCATATTGGTCACAGGGGAATCTGCCACAAAGTGCCATCTGCCTCCCTTAAGGCATCATGAGGCTCAGTGGCAAAGTTTGCCAACACAAGACAGTGTAATGTTTAGTAAAGAGGCGTGAATTCTCTTGCTAAACCAGGGTTACCTGAGTGTCTGTGTTTG
>PYXC01002463.1:477500-487500 GCA_015244755.2 Tenualosa ilisha | reverse complement strand
GCTATGCTAAGAATATAATAACCACTATTTTATGGGTCCTGATCTATCCCATGACATTGTCTACATAGAAAAAGTGAGAGCGGCTAATTGTTATTACCATGACAACAGTAGCCAGGCATGTTTTGTTTGTGCCGAATGTAAGAGGCTGAACTTGTGATACGTGAACGAGGCTGGCTGAAACACGTTGATGGACTCGTGTGCCGAGCCACAGCACGCCGCGCTGAACAGAAAGCCACAGAGTTCATATCTGACCAGCAGCTTCCAGAGTAGAGCCGCCCGCCACACAAATCTCTGTGATTTAGCGGCCTCTCCCACGCGGACAGCTAGCGTCAGCACAAGTGTCTCTGCCGTTGCCAGCACCGTCGTCACGGCTCTCTCCACCAAAACAATTTATTCCCTCCTCCACGCTTTATTAGACCTGCTTTATGGCTGGACATGGTCTTGCAAAGCAGCGGACTCCGTGCCGGCCAGCTAACCCCTGCAAATCGATATTGAAGAGGGAGGTAGGATAATTACTTGCGTCGTAAGCCACTGCCTGAATAAATCCTACCAGGGCAAGGATCCCTCTCCACCATCACCCCTTCAGTACTTGTCTAAGCTGTCCTGGTGTGGGTTCCACTGCATCCATAAAGCAGTATCAGAGACAAGCCAATTAAATAGGCAACACATCTGTGGGTTGGCTGCTTTATGATGGCCATTGCATTTATAGTCCATCAAAGTCAAAAAGGTGATACCTAGAAATTCAACAACACGCATGTTTCTGAGCCTCAGATCATGAATCGGGAGTGAATCTTGTCATCAGTTCATCTGGATCGTAAACTTGTGTCTTGTGCATCGTGGCATCCCATCACAGAAAGTGGATTTAGTGAAAACAGTAGTTCCAACGGTGTCATCCTGTTCTTGGACAGCTAGAACCCAGAATGCTTTGGTCCATCTAAGGAATGCCCCACCACCATAAAATTGTATTAATCTTAAAAGATTATCTGTTGGATTGCATTGGTTCCTCACACTAGGTGTCTGCTACATTAATCACTTGATTGTGTTTACACTTAAGGACAGTGTTAGAAAATCACAGAATGCAAGCTGTTTGATGGAGCATAGAGGCGATCATTAAAAGTACTTAGCTATTTTATACAAACTTCTAAAAGTCCTTTTTTTTCATTTATGCTGGCGGGCCATTGGCCACATTAGATTATTAGCAGTTGATGGTTTCTACTTAATAGTCCCATGTAGACTGATAACTAGTGTTCTAGACCCCAGGCGACTGTTCCATGTGTAATCGTTCCACCTTTCCTCTTTTCTAGAACTCCAGCCCTGCTGTGACCAGCCCCACTTCAGCTACTCCAGTAACTGGCTATAAGCGCATGGTCATCCCTACGCAGCCCCCGCTGACTGCCACCAAGAAGTCTACCCCCAAGGCCAGGGCTCGCCGGCACCCTCTGCCGTGCCCCCAGGCTCTGCCAGCCCCGTGGCCAAGCCTCAGTTCCAGACTGCCGCCGCTGCCCCTCAGCCCGTTCCGGCCTCCTACACCACCGCCTCCACCCCCAGCCAGCCCACCTTCAATGTGCAGGTGAGGGCCGCCCAGCCGGGGCCCCAGCACCCACCGATCCAGCAGCAGCATTATGGGCAGCCCATGCCACCGCAGCAGCAGCCCATGAGGGGGCCCGTCCCGGTGCAGTACATGCCCGCTCAGCCCGGGGGCCTGACTTCGCCTACGGGCCTCCGCAACCTGGCTTCATGCCAGCAGCGGCTCCGCAGCCCAGCTACGCCGACTACCCATACGGTGGAGGTGGGCAGAACTGGAGGGGCGAGCCGCAGGGACAGGCCTACCAGCCTCCGACCCCGAAGAAAACCTACATTACTGAACCGCCGCCAAGCCTGACTCCCTACAGCACAGGGCCTCCTGTGCCCCTGAAGGTAAGAGGGGGTAGGGAGGGAGGGAGCACACACTCGGGGTGGAGAAGCGCTAGTCCCTCTCTTTGGGGTTGCCATTGAACGAGTTTTTATCAGACATCAGTTACCTCCTTGATGCCATTATTTTGTTGCTGTGTTTGAGAAGCAAGCCATAATGCAGGTGCATCATGGAACGTTTTTGTCTAACCCAAGCTTTATGAAAAATGCATGGAAATGCTTTGAAAGTGTGTGTGTGTGTGTGTGTGTGTGTGTGTGTGTTCCTTTATGCATATGCATGTATGTGTTCTGGCTTTGTGTGTGTGTGTGTGTGTGTGTGTGTGTGTGAGAGAGAGAGAGAGAAAGCATGAGCCAGTAAGTTTGCATGTGCTGTGTGTGTGTGTGTGTGTGTGTGTGTGTGTGTGTGTGTGTGTGTGTGTGTGTTTGTTTACATTTTAATTGCCTCAGATGGCAATGCAACAGGGAGCTCCTCACCGTCCTTCGTTGAAATGTTCTGAATAAACAGTTATTTTAACCTTTATGAATTTTTTAACAGGCCTTTCCTACAGGGGTTTACACCATCTGATTTCATTTGTCTAACAAAAGACAGTAGGTTTATCTTCACTGTGCTCTACTTTGCCCCCTTATCCTCTCCAATCTACTGTATCTTTTCTCACGGTAAAAAGTAAAAGATTAACCTTTAATACTATGGAAGGTATACAGTATGCCAAATGGTACTTAAAGTTACAGTAGTTCACTTTGTTTTAGCTTTTAATTTAATCTAAACTGAAAATGTCATCATTGTGTAACCTACTTTAGTCTGTTGGTTATATTAACAATCAGTGTTGCCAATTTTGTGATTTACAGTACACAAAGGGAAAAATAGATTGTTAATGTGCTTTATGACAGTGTTTGGGCACTGCAATGACAGTGCCTTGCACTGTGTTTTGTATACACACGTGTGGACATGCTTGACAAGTTTCACGGTTAGGGCAGGAACTGCAGCGCATTGGAATGGCGTGAATCAATAGTGAGTGCTGGATAGCCTGAGGTATGGCCAGTGATTGACATTGAAAGTGTAGTGGGAAAGATGAGAGGAGTGCTCAGAAGGGAAAGATAAACAAGGTGTTGACATTGACTCGAAGAGAAAATCGGTGGAAGTCTTCTTTCTTTCTTTTTTTTTTCTGCCATTATATCATTGTCTTTGCCTTCAGCAGATCTTCTAGGTCAGTACATCTGACGTTGAGAATTCCACAAAAGGAGCCCTCACTACCTCGAGGTCTTAGAAAAAAGCAGTTATCCTCTATAATCTTTCCAAGGATATCTGGTCTTTAAAACCAGCCCCAGGAGATAAAAGGTCACTTTACATTATGTGTTATTGTCTTACGTAAAGATTCCTATACCTCTGATGTCATTTCCTTGACAGTTTTCTTCTTCTTTTGACCTCCACTGCAACATTCTCTTCTCTAGTTAGCTCCAGTCATTTTGGCACTTTTTAAATCCTGTGCATAATTCCATAAAGGTTACTGGTAGGAACTGAATCGTGTATGGCGCATCAGTACTCTGTACATATGTATAGCTCTGAGATTTAAGTGTAATTAAAGCAGCATGTTTGGCTGTAATGGCTTTATTGAAAAGAAAACAGATATTAAAAGAGTATGTATTTTTAGCCAGTATAAGATCGGAAGGTTGTATATGCGTATTTCTCTCTTCATTTTTCATTAATTTATTTATTTTGGGGTCCGTAGGGAGGCATTGGTGGAACGTCATCTCCATAGATGATTCTACTGAGACAGCCATTGTAGTCTCAACACATCCTTTTGGCCGCAATCTCTGGGAAGTAGCAGGCCCTGGAGTACGCCTTAATTCAAGGATTTTATGCTCACCAAAAAAAATACAAAGAGGGCTGCCCCTGCCTCAGGGAATAGCTCATCAAGGACTATGTTTTACTAAACACAAAATTAAGCTCGGCATTGCGGCGTGCATCTTTATGTGTAAAGAAACTAATTAATATTGTTCGAAAACAAAAAGTACATTTTGCTTGCTGCAGCTGCTCGGGTCTCAGTATGGGGCATTAGGAAAACAAAAGGTGCCGTTTAGTGGATCTGTATATTTTCCTTTGATTTCAGATAAAAGTAAATCTTGCTTTTTTTATTCAGATTAAGCACAGAGTGCTTCATATGTCTATTTTTGTCTAAGATTTTTTTATTATTGATTGTTTTATTATTATTTTGCACACTTCAAGGCATAGCCAAATTAAATGAATTTGTTCTTAGCCACAGAGACGGCGGTTGCCAAGATACCCTGTCTGTTCTAGAATATTGTGTATCCACCACTGGAAATCGGTTACACTTATTTGGCTACAGGCTGTGCAGCCAAAGAGGTAGAGGTCTGGATGGGCTTTCTTGTGGTTAGCTAGTGGGTTTTTATGCCAAGAACAATGGTTAGTTAGCCGGTAGTGATACGTGGGTCGACCCAAAGCCTGTAGGTGGTGGGGGTTGTTTTTTGGAGGAAAATGAGGGTTGCAGGCGGGTTAGGTCAAAATCTCAATAATTTCACCTTTTTGAGTTATAAGTATCAGTTCATTGGCCTGTTTTTTGTGTGAGGATAAAATGTTCTCCTTGGCTCTTCCCTGCTCTGTCTCACATGCACGCAGGCCACACGTCAGACAGTGCATGATCTCCCACCCATAGAGCCGCCTATCAATAATTTGTTTAGCGAAAATGATAGCCTGCCACTCATCTTCTAACACTTATCCTATATTTTATAACAGAGTGAAATAAACAAGTAAAACAGGATATAATTTGGCAATAGATTTGTTTCCTTCTCTCTCTCCCTCTCACACAAGTTCTCGGAAGAACTGAGTGATATTTTTATTACAGTCAACAATAATATGGCAAAAATTTTAAGTCCGTTTACACACAAGTTGTTTGTTTCCCTATATATTTCAAGAGTCAAATCTTTCTGCCGTTCCGTGATTGATAACTAATATACAATAGAATCGTGAACGACCTCGGCTATCCTAAAAATTTAGGACAACCAAAGAGCAGTGCAAGGTGAGCAAATTCCTCTAGTAGTAGGCTAAGTTACCATGTGTTTTTCTCTAGGCTGCTGCAAATTACAACGTAGGGTCATTGGTCTCTGTTTTATTTTCTTTCTCTGTTTTAGCAGGTTGAGTTGGGTTGGGTTGAAAATCAGTACGTAATTTTGAGGGTCTGGCGGAGTGGGTTGGCTGTCATGATGGGTTGGGTTGGTACAAGCATTAAAAATCTGACCCTCACATCATTACTAGCTGGCTAGCAGACTGAGGCTCTTGTTTTGCTTAGATTAGGTGACTCTTGAGCAGCACCCACTCCCGACTATGGGCCCATAAGATCAGTCTGCATGGCTAAATACTGATGCAATCTTTCCTAGACCCCTTGACCCTAAAGAGTCTGCTAGAGGTCGTAGACCTTGGGTCAGATCAGTGTCGGACTGGGCCTAAATCTGGTTGAGAGTCAGCAGCAGCCATCTGGGCTACATTGTCCCAGATTGGCACAGTAGGGTAGCCTGTGGCCTTGTCGTGTATGTTAGCCACCCGCAGACCACCAGGGCAGAATATATTGCAGCAACAGAGCATGTAGCCTCCAATCAAAAGCTGTGTGTACACACACACATACACACAGACACTGTAGTGCTGAGACAACAGGCTCAAAGCACACTGCTGGTTGAGTCATCCTCAAGGCTATATGAGGCATGGTGTGTTTATGTGTTTTTGGATGGAGCAAAAAAATGACCTCAGGGTGAACAAGCTGTTCAGAACAAACATCTCAATGCTATACGTTGCATTAGTGATTTGTAGCTGATCCTGAAAAAAAAGCTCTCTAATGCTCTCGTATTCAGATATCCCATTCATCTACTGGTTTTAGTAAATCTGACAGATCCCATATGACCTCTATTGTACAGTATAGTCTTGTTTGTGTTGCATTTACATATACATTTACACTTCTGCATTTAGCAGACACTTTTATGCAACAGAGGATAACATTCAAGCTACAGCACAATGAAAAACTAACAAAGAGTGCATATTGTTAACATGAAATTTACAGTATTTTGAGATGGAAGTGCAGCAGTGTAATAAAACGTGGAGTATGGAGGGAGATTAAGAGTAAGATTAAGTGCATTCCTGGTATTCAGATATTTAAGCCAGGAAATATTCTTGGAAGAGCTGGGTCTTCAAGAGTTTCTTGAAGGTGGAGAGGGTATCTGCTGATCTGCTAGCACTTGGAAGGTCATTCCATTGGCGTGGAACAACACATGAAAAGAGTCTGAATTGACCTGTGCTAGATAACGTTTCTTGGAGGAGCGAAGTGGCCGGCGGGTGACCTAGGGCTTGTGTTGCTCCTTGTTAATGTGCTGCATTAGTCCATATGTCTAGTATACGTGGAGCACTTAGCCTTTGTTCTGCCTTTTCATGTATATTTTCTCTTAACATGACCCTGGTGATCCGTGCGGTCAGGGTTAACAGTTGCCTTTTAGTGATAATCTTTTCACTTGTTTACTCACCATCCCTATCGCTGTGCTCTCTGGCCCTAATCCTGCTGCAGAGGAGAAACACAATATAAAAGCCAGATTAGCGCTAAAAGTGAAATCTGTCAACTTTCCCCTTTTTATCGGCATCAATTTGCTCACATACACACACACACACACACACACACACCCATGCTTTGACGTTGTGGTAGCCTTTGCCGACTCCAGCGCTGTGGGAAATCTGCTTAATAGGAGAGGGCTATGGCCTCCTAATCGGGTGTGTATGAGTGAATGGAAACACTGGGCGATTTACATATTGGTCAGCATCTGTATTTATGTATATTTACCATCATTCAGCAGACATCAAGGTTTTTTTTTTTTTTTTTTTTTTTTGACGAGATGTTGGAAAACTGTACCACAGGGGGTCCAGGCCCATGGGCTTATGCATCTCATTACCCAGATGACTGGCTGTGAATGAGGACTATTCATCGAAGGTCAGTGTCAAAAGTTAAAAAAAAAACAAGAAGTAAAGAATGAAATCAACACTTGTGGATGGGCACAATGATTTGGGTACATGCTGTGATTGGCTGCTTTCCTTCCCAGCCTTTCTAATTTCTAATTGGATGGCTCTGATGTGAAGTGGAAGGTGTGTGTTAGCGGGCTTTTCACATCGCCACAGCTCAAGGACTTTTAATTACTCAAATCCGCCAGCCAGTGTTTGATGTCTTTTTCAAATGAAAGCGGGTGGGGGGGGGGGGGGGGGGGACATAGCTGCTGGTTCATTTCTGTAAGTCTCTCCCTCACTGTCTGTCTGAGGCTCACTGTAGATTGGGGGACGGCTAAGCTGGCTGATGGCTCCTGTTATTACTGAGCTTGAGTGACATTTGACGGGGGGGGGATTATTTTGAACTCCTCAACCCCTACAGACGGCTGAAGCTAGAAGGTCAATGATGGTTTCATCTGTCAAACGTTCGCCTAACACTTTCGTATTTGTGTCTCTTTCCCCTACTCTGTCTCTCTCTCTCTCTCTCTTTCTCTCTCCTCTCCCTCTCTCTCCCTCTTTCTCTCTCTTTTTCCCTTTCTGGCTCTCTGGCCCTCCCTACTCTTTGCTCACTCCTCCCCTTTGACCTCTCCAGCATTTGCACCGGTCACTGTCAGCACCTGCTGGAAATAGCCCCTCTCCATGTTTACCCCCAATGACTGTTAGGTCATGCGGGATGTAAGATGCTCCGTGTTCTGTGACAGAACAAAAACAATGTAACTTTTTTTATTCAAGTGAGAGATCAAGAGAGAAAGAGAGAGAGAGAAAGAGAAAGAGAGAGAGAGAGAGAGAGAGAGAGAAAGAGATGTAGCGAGACAGCGAGTGAAAGGGAGAGGGAGCGAGAGATATCTATGTGTGGTGCTGATGTCCTCATTCGATATCTATCGAATGTGCTGAGGCCTCAGATATGTACAGCACATAAAAAGGCCGCAGAAGCGAGAAGCATGCGACACATGGCTTAAGGCTGTGCATAGAGAGACCAGCGCTCTGACGTCCTCAGACAACCACACTAGGCTGCCCGGCGGCCTTTAGATAGCAACTGAAATGAGCATGCCAGGAATGCTGTGAGAACTGACCCTCACAGAACGATGTTGCAAGTATTTTCTCGTGTATGCTGTGCCCTCGTGTTGCGTATGCACACTCAGATACACAGTCCATGCTGCGCGCTTGTGTTGGGCACACAGACATACTTATACAAACTATGCAGTGCCCTCATTGTCATACAGATACACGAATACACACACACAGAGCTGTTTAGGGACTTGAACAATTTTAGAAAACGTTTTTCACAGATAGTTAGTCTTGTATTAGTCTGTATCAATAGAAAATGATTAACAAAAAGATACCAATAACAAATATGATTTATATTTTCATGCATCTATTTTTGAACAGTACTTCAGAGAAGCACCCCAGTAAGACATGTAAATGCCCTTATGTGAGAATGTAACAAACCTTATCACTGAAGGCAAAGTGGCAAAAGTAGTTTACACGTTGATCACAGTTGAGAGATGGTCAAATTATCCTAACTGCAAAGAATGAAAATAGATGTCAAATTGGACGGAAATGAGTTGTCACCTCAAATACTGATTTAATATTGTTTATTTGATTAGACCACCTTGTATGTTGTCATTTGGAAACTGAAACAACATTTTGTCTTTATTTTCAAATGCAATTTTACAGTACTGTGAACTGAACAGAGAACTGTACATATGCACACACGCACAGCCACAGACACACCCAAAAGCAGACACACACACGCACATGAATGAGTTCCTCGAGTGCATCTATCAGTAGTAAATAAACAGACTGGCATGCCCCACTAAGATTAGCCACGCTCCAAGGTCACTCGGAGCCCACGCTGGTGGGAGAGAGAGGTGAGCGACTGGCTCGCAGCGATAGCCCCCTCTCACATGAAGCTGGAGATCAGTGGAATAGCAGGAAAACCTGCGGGCAAACAGCGTGGTGCTGATGTCCTCAAGTTCAACAAACATGCAGGCCCTTTTTTTTTGATTTGTTGAATGGGTTGTGTACACAGCCATTCAATAGTTTAGAGTCCATGCACAGTTTCCTTGTTTTCTTATTTGTTTTTTGTTTTTTTTAAATAGGAAAAAGGGAAATTTCTGGAAAATACACTATGTGATTATTTTTGAATTAAAATATTAGCACATTGTTAGCATGCTTTTAATCATTTATCTTTTTTCTTTTTTTTTCTTTTAAACACAAAATCTTGCACTCGCAAACTTTTAAATGGCCGTACAGCTTGCCAGACCCTTAGGGCTGACTATTTTGAACTGATCTTTATGAATGGCAGTTTAGCTACCCTTTGCACTTATCTCCTAGAGAGAGGTTGTCTGGTTCTCTGTACATGTATAGCCATGCTGCCATTTTACTAAGACAGGTCTTTATTTGCTGTGGACTCAAGAAAGTGAGCAATGGGTAATAATAGACAGGAATACACCATACAGGCGCTTGAGTAGTTCCTGAAAGCCCTAGACGCATTCACCCTCTCTCCTCATCACTCTAAAGCCAAGACAGGTCTCTCTCTCTATGTGTGTGTGTATGTGTGTGTGTTAGTTTAATAAGGGGTGGACGACGTGAAAAGGAAGGTGGCATTGACATGTAACACACAGCAATTATACAAGGATGGCCAAGATAGAAAGAAAGAAAGAAACATAGCGTTAGATAGATAGAAAAAGAAAGGGAGCGTGTGCAGTCACAGCCTTGATTGCCGGGTTAGCGTTTATGACGGAGGTGTTGTGCTGATGTCTAATTAGTTATCAGTCTATCAGACAAAAGCGGTGCACTGTGTTTGCGCCACCCTTTATAGAGAGCTCTTTTTCAAACAGATCACTAATTTGAGCTCTGACAGTCTAGGAGGCAGTCAGTGCTTTATAATGAGCCCCCCCCCCCCCCCCCCCCCCCCCCCCCACACACACACACACACACACACATTTGAGATTCTTCTTAGACAGCATTCATGTACTTGTCAGCACGTAAAAAGAGTAACTGGGTGAATAGTGACAGCTGTGAAAGCATAAATAGCCTGGTTAAACCCTGGTT
>PYXC01002463.1:465000-472500 GCA_015244755.2 Tenualosa ilisha | reverse complement strand
TTATGAACTGGTGAAGGCACTTGTGTGTTTGTGTGTGTGTGGTGTGTGTGTGTGCGTCAGCCATTCTGTGTCAGGTCTGTGCCTGTATACCTGGTAACTACACTAACTTTGATTTAAGCCAGTTTGTGACTCTATCTGTGCATCATGCAACTGCTCTGTTCTGGTCTGTGTCTTTGTGTGCATGCATTGTGCTTTGTGTGTGTGCGTGTGTGTCTCTGTCTCTGTCTGTGTCTGTGTATCCTATCTGCTAAGAAACTGTGATGGGTTTGTTTCTGTCTGCACCTGTCCTCACCTTGATCTGTTGCGTCCTATCGTGATGTCACATGTTGTTGCCCCCACTCTCTCTCTCTCTCTCTCTCTCTCTCTGATTTACTTTTCAGTGTGTGTGCATCTGCACCACCACTGCTGCATGCTATATTTGTTTAATTTTTCACTGTCAGTATTAAACATATTAAACCTGGTAGCCCTGCATGATTGTATCGTATGCAATAATGTAATACTGTTAATGATGGACAGCACCAACTGTCTCCTTTGTTCAGCTGAGTTATATTCCGCCCTCTTGAGCAAACTGTAAGTATCCATAATCAGATCCTTAAGTCAGGGCAATCATTACAACCTGTTTTGAGCTATGTCTGTCTCTGTGTGTTTGTGTGTGTGTGTGTGCATGTGTGTGTGCGTGTACGTGTACGTGTGTATGTTTATTCTGTGTGTTTGTTTCTGTGTGTGTTTGTTTGTTTCTGTGTGTGTGCATGTGTGTGTGTGTCAGGTACCTGTGCAGGCTTTTGGCATCTCTGTCTGTCAGTGTCTGCAGGTAGCTGTGATGCTTTTGTGCCTCCTGGGCACAGGCGACTGCTCCTCCTCCCCTGGGCTCCTCAGTAAAATCCCATCCCATTGTTTTGCTTAAACAGCATGAGCCTCTTAAGCTGCCGTAATCACCCATTTAGCCGAGTGTCTTAATAACAGTAACAAATGGCTCAGTCCCATGCAGACCCACGCAAATGGAACAGGCAGGCAGGCAGGCTGGTAGGTTTTAATAAGCCATCTTTCTCTCTCTCTCTCTCTCTTTCTCACTCTCTTGCTCTCTCTCTCTCTCTCTCAGTGATCTTTTATTATGTGAGTATGTATACACTTGACCCAAGCAGAAAAATATTTGACACAGCGGAGAGGTTTCAATCAGTGGTTGTCTAATCTCCTCATAAGTCGTCCTTGGCCATTGATACCGGTTGTTTTAGTCATTATTTTGACACTCTGACTTGTTGGCCAGAGAAGAAGAACACAAGCTCTTAAGCTCTCAAGTGTTCACCTACAGGTGATGTGTGGCGTAAAAATGGCAATTCTCACTGTGAGCAGTTCCCAATCTCTTCATGCCAGCCAACGAAAAGCAGAATTAGCAGCACTGCCATAGTAAATTTGAAAGGTGGGCAGTAGATTTATCTCTCTGTTTTATCCCTCTCTCAACCTGCACCCCTCTATCCCTTGTTTTCATCCCTTGATCTTACCTCATCCCCAGGGTCCTGCACCATGGGAACCACGGCTCCAGTGCAACCAGTTGTTTATTGTATTTACAGCCAGTGCAACCAGTTGTTTATTGTGTTTACAGTGGCAGGTCAAACCAGAAAACAAACAAACAAACAAAAGAACCAAACTAGACTCAAACAAAACACCAGGTTTTTCTACTGTCCATGTGTGAAGCTTAGAGGCCTGGAAGCCATAGAATGGCACAGTAGTTAAAGAGACTCCTCTCCTCTTCTCTCCTCTCCACGCAGTCTTCATTGGGCATCAGGCTGACCAGTGGAGCAGTAGAGTGTCACTGCCATGGAGGCAAAGTGTAGGTTGTGCAGTTGTGTAGGAGAGGTTTGTTTTAGGACACAGAGACACACGCACACTCATACACACACACACACAGACACACACACACACACACACACACATACACTCTTCTCCCTGTTGTGCCCGTCTCATCCACCCCCCTTCCTCGTTGGGGTGCAGGAAAGAAAGCGCGCAGGTGATCATGCACTTCCACTTTGTGTCCTAATGCATCCTGACAGATCGCCGATGCCCTGTTGGGAGGGAAGGTGAAAGGTTTACGGCACGGCAGGAGAGAGATGCATCCGAAGCGGGCAGGGGCAGAGCTCCACTGTGCTGCCTCCCCTCAGTGGGAGGTCTTGCTCTCACAGTCCTCCACGCTTCTACCTGAAACACAGAATCTCTCAGTCATCCTAGAGGCTATTCCTTTCTGTATGTAACACAGGCACATCAGAGAACTTTGAATTGCAACACATACACTCACACACACACACACACACACACACACACACACACACACACACACACACACACACACACACACACACACACACACACACACACACACCAGCCCTCTCTTAGGGTAAAGTGGACACACAGTGTTCTGATTTAGGGAGAGAAAAGACTCGTAACTCGTAAGGGATAGTTTAAGTAAGGAATAACGTTCTGTGAGGCAGTCATTATCGCGTCGGGCTCCCGCATCACTTTGTTGGCAGTTATTCCACAATAATGACCACCTTGCAGAACATTATCCCGCTAATTACACGGAGGCTACACCGGATGCATTAAGTCAAAGACACATCTGCGATAACAACATTTTAGCTTCCACTATAATCAACAGAACTGGCTACACCAGACACAGCAGCACAGCGAACATTCTAAAAAAAAAAAAAATAGACTAGTCTCTTGTTTGTAATTTGACAAGACTTAACGCTTCTGTAACGTATACAGCGTAGCCCACGGCTACCTATTAAAGATTTTAGTAATATGTTACACGGCTACCTATTAAAGATTTTAGTAATATGTTACACGGCTACCTATTAAAGATATTAGTGATATGTTAGACGGCTACCTATTAAAGATATTAGTAATATGACAATGAAACATTGTTTATAATTGCTTTCATAATAATTTTGATTAATGATTAAGATCGATAATTTGAATGATTAAGATCGATAATAGCTTCCGCAACAAAAAGTAGTCTGTTAACTTACAGATCAGCTGATTGGTTATGGCAACGTTCTGCTTCACTTTCCTTGACAGAGGTCTGCTATACTTAAGAAACCAAGAAATATCAGGCCACAGAGTGTTAGGAAGTCCCATTGAAGTGTATGGCGCATTCTGCAGCATTACAAAGAGCCGTGTAATAAAACAAATATTAATTAAAGGAACAAGACAAGGTTGGTCAACAGTTATCTGTGTGTACATGGGATTTAGACACACAGTATATGCCGTTCCTATCTTTTGCTGTGTACTGACAGAAGTACCTCAACCAAGCCATGGTTGAACTGTTATCAATGGCAGTGTTTACTTGCCTGTGACTGACTGTTTTGGTAGGTGCAGTAAGCTTGACTGTCTAAAATGGATAGTTTCTGCCCTCAATTATGATTGACTGACTCCTGTTCAATGGCGGTGTTAAAACCCCATAACCCACTGATCTGACTGCATTTCGTTTTATTTTAGTCCAGACAGTAATCCATGGGTGTTATTAGCACATGTCTTAAGGCATTGAGAGAGGGGTCCAATGTATCTAACAATTCATTTACTGTAGCAGTTCAGGAGTCAGAATCTCCTGCCATTTGTGAAGCCATATACTGTATTGGTCATCATGTAGTAACACACCACCAGCTGAAACACAGTAATCTAATCAGTAAAGGATGGTTGGTGTTCTTGTTTCATACCAACATGTTAACTCTGTGGGGTTTGTTTAGTGGTGTGCTTTTCTGTTTTGTTTTTGAGGTGATGGTCAGGATTTTTTTGACCATGTAATAGACTTAAGTGTATGTGTAAGTGTATGTTGCTTTCATTCTGTAACAGCGACAGATTGCACTGACTTTAGGTGACAATGGAAGTAAATGGGGAAGGACAGAGTGAGAAAGAGAGCGAGAGAGAGGAATTGAAAGGGTGCTTATTTCCTTATAAACTCAGTGTGTGTGTGTGTGTGTGTGTGTGTGTTTGTGTGTATGGATTGCCAACTCTCTGTTTCGGCATTCGTGAAAAGCCTGGCAGAGACATTGAGGGAAGCAATCACAAACCAAGGAAGCAATTTCTCTTTCTTATTCATGTGAGAAATTATTCCACGCTGTCACAAAAGACTCTCTTAACAAGGTGCTCCAGTGTGGCAGTCAGTGGGATGCCGCATGGTGTCAGGCAAGAGGATAAGACAGAAATGAAGTTTAGAAGTAGAAAACCACTTTCCTATTACTGGAGCCTTTCATCCATGCTCGTTTTTTCCCTTTCTCTTCCCCCGTCGTGGTTTTTGATTGGGGGCGAAGATTAGCATTGTGGAAACATCTCCCTCTCTTTCTCTCTTTTTCTCCCCCCCCCTCTCTCTGCCTTCTCACTGACTCTATCTAACAGCAAACTGATAATGAGCATGTTCCACCCACAGTCAAAGCTATTGTAGAGAATGGGAGGAAAGAAATCTCAGATATTTATTTAGTCATTCTAAAGGCTTTAAAGCATCTCTGTGATCGCTGATGGTACCAGACAATTATCTGCCTCAGGATCATATCAAAAAATATGTTTATTTTGACGCTTTTCTGCTTGGACTTTTTTGCCTTGTTAGGAAACCAAAACACTGGTCATGTGTATTCACAGTACATATTGACATTGTTTATGTAATCACATACACCACTTAACTGGGCTATATGCTATACGTCATACTGTACTTCCATACAATGGTTGATTACAATCATATTCGTGATAATTCGCGGCAATGTGTTTTGTAGTTGGTGTACAGTATATAACTAATAGGGTGAGGGGGGTGGTCATTGTCCACCATTTGCTTTAAGACCCATTGTACCATGCTAACATTGCATGAGAAACAGTGATAGCCACTAGCTTTGCACATCTGTGCCCTTCCAACCTTGGTTGTGGGGGTCGGTCACATGGAGATCCCTCAAAGCAAATGAACACGCCTGTCAGGCTGGGTGCTAGCTGCCAACAGCACCAGCAGACCGCTCCGCAAGGGGCCATTTCCGTGAGAAATCATGCATTTCACATGATGTTCCTCGAAAGATGCCCCAGGCTGGGCGACTTATCATTGGACATGTCATGTTATGCATTCCTATAGATTAAATATACATCAATTCAAACGAGCCTCTAGCCTCTCTTGGTATTTTATTAATGTCAGCAGCACACGTGCATGACACTAGGCTAATTACATTAATTTAAATGAATCTGATTATTCCTGTGTTAAATTAAACACTATTTTTAAGCCACACTGGCTGTTTTGTATGGAGGCTATTGTTTATTTTCTCTGTATCATTTATTCAGTTGCCCTCAGAGGCACTCTACCCACTCAGAACATTCTAGAACAGTCTTGGGAAGCTAATGATGCACTCAGGCCCTGAAAAGGCTTTCATTTTTATCAGCAGTGATTGTGAAGAATTAAACACACCAGTTTTGACTGTCAACTCCTTCAGAGGAGCAAAAGTACGAGGCTGACTGCTGTCTGAAAGGACAGAGCACGTCTAGACCGAAAACTGAAAACTGAAGTGAGCAAAGAGAATCTTGATGAATTGGGAAGAATTGTAAACCAACCTCAATTCCCTGGGAAAGGGAAGAATAATGTTTTAAGAGCAGGTCGCACCTGTCAGTGAGGCATGATTAGTTCACTGGAAAAAAAACAATGTACATTAATTTGAATGAATAAATAAATAAATAAATGGTTCGTTAATTTTTGGTTGATTTTCCAGCCCTCAGCTGTATGGTTCTTTACTTGTGAAACAATAAGGTGCTATTTAAATACCACTGACCATTTCTGCCAGGTCCTTTCTATCTATTTATTTATTTATTTGTTTGTTTGTTTGTTTGTAATAGGTCTGCCTTTAAATGGCTTATCTTAATGATCATCTAGCAAGGACATCTGTGTAGGCGCTGACTCAGTCGTGGTGTGGGCTTTGGGGTCTGGCACAGACAGGGCAGACACAGCACTATTCTGGGCCCGCGTGGGCGTGTGATAGAAAATAAACACCACACAACATCAGTGGCACCTGCGGCCCCAGGCCAGAGCAGAAGCACAGAGTTAGGCAGCAGGGGGGCTGTGAGTGCTCTTGTTGGGCCTCCAGTGCAGTCATCAATCATCGTCATTGTTGCGCTGATCAGATCAAAATCAGTTCACATCGTATGCCTGTGGAAGACCTGTGGAGCCTGTTTTTGTGTCCTTGCTTGAGCCCTTACAGATTTGGGTTGGGTTAGTCGTTATGGTAGTTCCCTCGCTGGAGTTTCAGAGATGCATGGCGACAGTCAGAGCACCTCTGAGTGCCGTCACATTTGCCATTGGGCTACTCTATGCCGTTGAAGAGATTATGCATCTAGTCAAGTTTTTCGTGTTCCCATTGAAGCAGCAGTGCAAGCGATGTGAGGGAGTCATGAGTGTTTGGTTTCCGTGGCGATCTCTGGTGCCCATGGTGATCTCTGGTCAGCTCTGGTAGGGGATGTGCTGTCAGATACGTGACATTTCAGCTGCACTTCTCCACTTGGCTGCCCAAGAGTGACCGAGAGTGTCAAGCACATCCACACATGTTTACATTTGCACGTACACACACACACACACACACACACACACACACACATATACACACACACACACACAAATACCTCCAACTCTTTCCAGTCCCACACAGGAAGGAAGGAAGTGCTTCTGTGAACATTTTGTCATCATGTAAACACCAGTTGCGCATCAGTCTCTGGTGGTTTTGGCCAAGCTCTGGCTGTGGCGCCTGCTTCCTTAATCTCTGACACCATCTTGCCTTTGATTATACCGTCATCCTGTTCAAGGTAAAAGAGCAACAGGTGCAAAGCAGCCCGTTAGCAAAGCCACCATACAAGTT
Organism: Tenualosa ilisha; assembly: GCA_015244755.2. Taxonomy (NCBI): domain Eukaryota; kingdom Metazoa; phylum Chordata; class Actinopteri; order Clupeiformes; family Clupeidae; genus Tenualosa; species Tenualosa ilisha. Next base: position 465,637 of record PYXC01002463.1, on the reverse strand, counting down.
CTCTCAGTTGCATTGTTGTTTCATTGCATAAGGTAATACAAAAAAAACTAATTAAAGTGGCAAGTAGTAATTAATTAAATCAGTAGACGGTTTGTTTATAGGCCACAGCAAAAGTTTCTACATTTCAATTAAAAGTAGTTTAAAGTTGAAAGGTAAATTTTTAAGAACAAACACATAGCTAAGTAGAAAGCTGTAGTAGGTCTGACCCTAACCTACATTCGGTTTCATGGACAGTATTTTATTTTCCACAAGTTGGTGTATTTCTGTAGTTTGCTAAACTAATTAGCATTATGTAGCATCAGCAGTTATGTGTCAAATAGTATATTCAGTTAATGGCCTCTCTCTCTCTCTCTCTTGTGTGTGTGTGTGTGTGTATTCACATGCATGCATGTGTGTATGTGCATGTGTGTTGTGAGTGTATTTCGGTCAGCATTGGCCCTCTGGCTTTAAGGACAGTCAAGGGTAGGGTCAACACTCTCTTCGTGGAAAAAGCAAGGAAAGGAAAGGGAGAGAGGCCATCCTGCTAGCCCAGAGATGAGCCCTGGCCTTGGGCTTTGGCTTTACCCTCCACAGCCTCCCCTTGGGTGTTGGCTTCACCTTTCTTTATTGCCCCTCCCCAACCTCCACAGCCCCTTAG
>PYXC01002463.1:450000-460000 GCA_015244755.2 Tenualosa ilisha | reverse complement strand
AGCCGCAGCTATCGAAGCACGTGGCAGAAGCGAAGGTCAGCAAGGCCTCTTGAGGAGCCTCTGAGTGGATCTCGCATCTTTCCTCTGTCAGACCCAGGGCTCTGATGTGCCTTTCGGAGGGCAGAGTTTTAAATCGTGTCGGATCACAAAGCTTAGCTGATGTAGTCTGTTTGGTGCGCCAACCATAAACTTGCAAAGTTGTTTAGTTGACCATAGAGCAGAATGCATGCAAGTTAACAATGTCTAAGAATATCCTGATGAAGACATAGGGGAATGGTGTGTGTGTGTGTGTGTGTGTGTGTGTAGGGGAGTTTCAGGGAATCATTTAAACTAGCAGTTTTTCTTTAAAATTCCATCATATGTCGTTGTAAACAGCAGCACATATCTGGTGCATAGTTGCTCTGTGTTTTCGGGAGCGTGCCTCACATTGGTGTGTGTGTGTGTGTGTGTGTGTGTGTCTAGGTGCTCTGTGTTTTCAGGAGCAAGCCTCACGTTGTATACTGGCACACGCATTTGCTCCTCCTCTTTATCTTCCCAGTTTGCCTGTTCTAAAGGAGTAGTTATCATGTGGACCTTAAAAGGGAAGTCCAGTGTGAAGCAATCAGTAGCCCTGTTGTTTGAGGTCATCGAGTGCTGTCTGTAGGTAAAAGAACCAGAAATTGTGATGCAAAACATAAGGGGTATCGGACGACAAAGTGTGCTGTTACACGAATTCAATGAACGAGGTGGAGGCACAGAATGCAAAGTGAAGTTTTTTCCGCCCAGTTCATTCATTCTGTACAGCAGCAAACCTCAAAAGCCGTTATCCCACTTTTCACCCGGTTGCAACTCATATGTGTAAGGAATAGCCATTTAAAACATACAAAAGCATGCAAAAAGAAACCTGTTGCTGTACTACTTTTCTTAACGGTGGTTATCGCTAGTAACATCTCACTCCATGGTTGCTGTCAAGTTCTGTTTGCTGTAGTTGTTACTATGATAGTTACCATTCAAAAGGGTATTTATATAGAACTGTCATTAGACGTTTTCACCAGATCTATTCATAGGTGTGCGTTATATGGGATTAGCGCACACCCTGCGAAAACAGTATATAGAAGACGATATTCCATTTTTCTGTGTAGTAAAGGCCAAATAACAAATGAAAAGCAATGAACTAAATAGGAAATAGGGCATAGAAAATAAATGCCCCATTGGCTTAGTGTTAGCTGCCGATTTGCTATTTAGTCAATGTTGTACCAAATGTTCTCGTTCTTTTTCCTACCGACAGCACTTACCTGAAGCAACAGGGCTATGGATCAATTCCCACTGGACTTCCCTTTTAATGATTCACGGCCTCAGGAGACTGACGTTACGCATGAGTAATCAAATTTGTAAACTTGTCACTTCCTAGTGCAAGTATGGCAGTATTGCAGTATGGCTTAAAGCATCATGCCCTTTGTCCTCTTCTGTTTGTATTATTTGGCTATTGAATGGCACAGACTGCCTTCATGCCTAGAGCAAGGTGCCAAGATAGTAATACTCGCTCCTTAAATTAACTTCACCGTTGAGCAAAGAGAGAATTGCTTTGTTATTCCTAATAGATTTGCCCTTTTAGACTCTCCCTGTGTTCGTGTTTTACATTGTGTGTATGCTCTGTTGGGTGCTCTCAGTGACTGACACGGTGTGCTGGGATACGACACGACCCTTTCGGTGTAAAGCTTGGATGAGCTAGCTCTTAACAAGCACGCCTTCTGAAACGAGGTGACTTGTGGAGATGTAATATGTGGCTTTGCGCTTACTTGAAGATACTTGTTAAGTCCCACTGCTCGCAGAAACATCCAGAAACATCCTCTACTGATGGTGAAGCAGAGCTCTTTGAAATGTCAGGAGACTCCACTTTGCATTTCTCTCTCTCTCTTTCTCTTTTCCTCTCTCTCTCTCTCTCTCTCTCTCTCTCTCTCTCTCTAGCCTTGTAGACCATACAGAAAAAATTGAGAATTACCGTTAATCCTCATGATGTCAGTTGGAAGAGTGCTCATAATTTATGAGACAGTGCACATGAAATGTTGATGAAGAATCTTGGAAGAGCGGAAGTGAGCGAGGCACAGCAGCCCACCACCAGCACCACCACCACCATCAAAAAAACAGTCGGGTCAGGCCGGGCCAGTGGACCAATGTAAAGAAATGGGTCAGAGTGATTGTTGGTCTTACACATGTGATTTGAGCTCCTCTCACACACACATGCATGCACGCACATACACACACAGACACACACACACACATACACACATACTGTACAGCTGCCTGTGTTTCTCATGGTGGGCCTGCTGAGTTTAATACATTAATAGGGTGCCTGTCAGCCTGCTTTCTTGTGCATTGTCCTAGATACTCTGCTTGAATGCATTTGCATATTATTCACTCGCTCAGTCACTCGCCCTCAGCCAACTCTCAGGAGTTGAGTTATATGTGTGTTCATGTGTTTTTGCTGCCATGCTGCACGTTTGTGTGTGTGTTTCTGTGTGTGTGTGTGTGTGTGTGTGTGTGTGTGTGTGTCAAAATAAGTGGGCTGTGCAGTTGTGTGAAAACACTGTAACCTGTGTTCTGGGGCAACGCTCTTGTTTTCCTTTACAAACCTGCTCCTGTCTCTGTGTGTGTGTGTTTGCGCATGTGTGTGTGTGTGTGTGTGTGTGTGTGTGTCTGTAGGTGTGCGTGTGTGAGAGGAGCTTCTTTTGCTGTGTGGAAGTAATATGCACAGTCAGGAGTAGCTTCTGGTCGCGTCATGTACTTAGTCATTCGTCCGTCTGTCTGTTCGCTCTTTCTCTTTCTGTCTGTCCTTCTATGTCTTTTCCTCTCTTTTATTTTTGTTCTGTTTCTTTTATATTTTTCTCTCTATCTCTCTCTCTCTCCCCCTCTGTCTTTGTTTCCTCCCTTTGAGCCTACAGGATTTTCACCCTTTTGTGCATCTCTCATTACTCATGTCTGGCCTTCGGGCCTCCTTCTTCGTCTCCACTCTCAGACACATTCTCTGGTCCATTTCTCTCCCCCTCCCCCCTTCTTTCTTTCACTCTTCCTCTCCCATTTACTTCATCTCTCTTGTTATCTGTCTCCTTTCTTTCTTTCTTTTTTTCTCTCTGTTTCTCCCTTTTACTTTCATTGTCTGTCTTGTTGTACATTTCTCTTTTTGTCTCCTGCTCCCCGCTTCTCTCTCTCTCTGTCTCTCTTTCTCTCTCTCTCTCTCTGTCTCTCTCCCTCATTCTCAATGTGTCTGTCTCCCCCCTCCCCTTCTCCCCCTTTCACTCTTTCTGCTCCAGCGAAAGTTTATGCGTCAGTAATGAAAAGCCATTCCACTGACACAGATCCCTCGGTTCAATCTCGCATTTGCATTCATTTTGACATGAGGCCCCTGCGTGTGATTGCAATGCCTCATTGATTATGCACTGACAAGCCTCTCAGTGCTGCTGTACATGCCTGCGCCTATATCACACACACACACACACACACACGCCAGAGCATGGCGGCCTTGAACAGCCTGTTAGACACTAGAGGCTCTTTTGGATTTATGCCAGTGTGGTGTATTATGCTGTAGTCACTCAGAGCCATTAGGACTGCTCTCTGTGTCGCTCGCGCGGTGGCAGTGGTGAACTTGCCTCATTGCATTCTGGGTGAAGTGCAGTGTCTGGAGCACTTTTGCACGTCACATGTCATGCAACATATGTACGGCGATGAAGTGTGAAACAACCATATGCATATGGGTGCGCCCAGTCTGAGTGCATTTCTAATGTTGTTTGAGTGGCACCTTGTGTGCTAGCGTGCGGCTGGTTGGTGTGTTTAGGCCATTGTGGTCTCGAAATGTGGGGACCGGGGTCTTCGTGGACACTGGTTGTGTGTGTGTGTGTGTTGTGAAAAGTTGGGGTCCTCGTTGACACTGGATCTGTATGTGGTGTGGGAGGCCGAGTTCTTGTGGACACTAGGCATGTACTCTGTGGGGTGTGGAATATTCGGTTGCTCATGGACATGTAGCCATGGCTAGTTGGTCGATAGCTGTGCAGTAAGTACGTTAGTTACACAGAACTTCTCTCCCAACACCTTGAGAGGTGAGCTAGTGAGTGAAACTAGCATTCTTTGGTTTTAGCTCACTCTCTAGCACACTCGACTCCCCGTCCGTGGTGCTGCAGGTTGTAGGTTCAAACCTGGGCATGTGTGAGGTTAGGTTCCTCATGGAAGCTGGACCCAAATTTGACGTGAAATGCTTCTGTTTACACAGCAGCTCTCTGTCCAGTGCGAAGCAATTATGCCCCAGGTCTGTCCTGTAGAGGATCTGCTACTAATGAAAAAAAAAATGGATTATGGAAAAATTGATAATTACCATTATTTTGATCAATATTAAAAGCAAGATTATTTAACATTATTTATTAGCTTTGGAAACATGGCTCATCTATAAAACTTTTTAAAGGCACACTAGGCAATGGTTTTAGGTTAATTTACCAGCTTGGTAGTCAATTTGATGATGACTCATTAAGGGAAGATTTCGCGGTTATTACAGGATCTGAAGCACCTACCAGGAGGAAACGAAGCTGAAACTGGATGGAATCGAAATCGCATTTATTACTGGCTTGCTATCACAAAAAACACAGTCTTGCCTGGTTTGCCTTTAAGTAAAAATATCCTTGGACTTTGATATTTCCCATCATTTCCCCACACATGTCCTTGTTTGGTGTGTGTATGTGGCACTCAATAGACTATGCAGAATAACAGTCTTATAGTCTAGGGCTACTTGCAGAACGGAATGCGACCAAATAATTGTTTGGTCCCGATTATGTTGTTTTTGTGATCGTTAAACATAAGCATGATCAAATGTTGTTTATAACACTAATAACAACAACAACAGCAATAATAATAACAATAATAACATTAATAATAATAATAATAATCATAATAATAATATAAGTGTATTATTATTATTGTTATTATTGTTGTTGTTGTTGTTGTTATTATTGTTATTGTTATTGATATTATTATTATTATTACTATTATTAATGCTACTATGAATTGCATGTCTGTACTGGGCTCAGAGTCTCAGAACTTGAGACAGCTGCTGGAAGCAGAACCCACTGTAACAGAGTCTCCTTGGCACAGCGCGGGCACCCTGCTTGGCAGCCGTGCCAAGGAAGCAACCCCACCGTATCGCACAACATCACAGATTGCAAAGCTGGGCTGACCCACATGCGGCGTATCTCTCTCTCTCTCTTTCGCTTTACACACTCTTCCTCCTGTATTCACAGCTCAGCTCTGGTCCAGGCAGAAATCCTCTTTTACTGAAGCACCTGTCAGCAAACAAATGGCAGCTTCTTTTTAAGCACTGGATTGCTGGTATTGCTTGTCGATGTGGATCTCTGCTTATTCCCCCTCCCCCACCACCAATCTCTACTGTTTTTAATCCCTCTTAGCTTGTGAAAATGCATTGATAATATCAGAGACGCTATTTGATTGGATTAAAATTATATGGCCAGCAGGTGTCTGGTTGCTGTGTAGGTGTGTCAGGTGGATTAAAAGGCACACTGCCTGCCTGCCTGCCTGCGTGCCTGTGCTGCGTTCACGGGTACCGCCAGGGGGGCTGAAATTAGGATTATTCTTAGGGCCTGGCACTGACAGAGGGCCCCAGAGAACATTTTAATATTATAATAAGTGTTTACGGGGGGGCCAAAATTATTTTCTCTCACAGGGCCCAAAATTTACAACGCCGCCCCTGGCTGCACTGCTCTCAGTTCTGAGCGCTAAGTGGTGTGAGCTAAGCATGAGCTAGCTGTTATTAGTCGCTCCTAGAAACAGAGACAGCCGAGCTGGACAAGACTTCTCTGCTGCTGGGCTTGTACTGTAGTTGCGACGTGTTAGTGACAGGCTAAGTGCAGTGTAAACTGACCATGCTGTACGTTGTTTATGCAGCATCCTGCCAGTCTTTCAGAGGGCTGTTGAAACCCTTGATTCTCTTGTTTGGCTCAGGGGTGTTGGTGACAGACATGGCCTCTTCTCTGTTCTTTTATGTTATTTTGTTTTTAGATGTTAAATTGTAAGTTTATATTCATAATACTATGGGCTTCAGTGTATTTTTGGTGTGTCTAAACAGCGGCAAATGTTCCCAGTAAACCCGCAGCGCACTGTTCGTAGCCTGTATGTGTGTGTTTGTGTGTGTGTTCCTAAGAGGTGATATTTAGTGCATATTGTGTTTATGCTGCTCTGGGTGCAGTAATAAATAGCTGAATGCACGCTGCCTACCGCCTGCCATTACTGCACATTAATTAGGCTGGAACTAACGAGTGCTTGAATTTTTAATTGCTGTTTGTTACTATTTTTGGCATGCAGAGTTGAGTTTCCCACAAAGTTTTGTGTGTGTGTGTATGTGTATGTGTGTGTTGTCCTGCTGCGATTGGTTGTATTTTGGCTCGCAGGTCTTCATTAGTTCTACTCATGGAACCACTCAGGAGTGGGCCAGTGCTTTTCTGGCTACTCAAACACACCCCTGCTGCTCCCTACTCAGCCCAAACTGCCCCCCCAACACACACACACACACACACACACACACCTACTGCTCCCAACTCAGCCCAAACTGCCCATACGCACACTCTACTGCCCCTACACGCACTCTACTGCCTCTACACAGCCTCCTAGCCTCCTAGTCTCTTTTATGTGTTCGGAGTTCTGTGTGTCTGTCTCTTTCCACGTGTCTCTCACAATTCAATGCAGTTTAGTTAAATTTGGTACAATTTTTTGTCACAACCATTGTTGCCAAACCATAGAACCATACAACACAGAAGCATATTGAAGCACAGAACATTCTCTCTTCTCTCTCTCTCTCTCTTTCTCTCTCTCTCTCTCTCTCTGTCTCAGCCAAAGTCAGCTTTTCCCTGCCATCCTCTTCCTCTGTCATCTGTCTTGCTTCTCTGTTCTTTCTCTTGTTCTTTTTCCTTTCTCTCTCTCTCTCCCACTTTCTTTCTTTTTCTCTTTCTCTCTCTCTCTCTCTCTCACACACACACACACACACACACACACAGACACTGGTTTGTCGCTCCTCCCCCGGTGCAGTGTTGAGCGGCGTCTGTGCCTCGTTGAGACAGCTCCACTGAGGCTTGCAAGATCAGCTGCCCTGTCGTGCCAGGGCCGCAACCAGAGGAGCTGAGGGGCACACACACACTCACGTTGCTAGATTTCATTCGTGAGTGAGTGTTTGACCCCAGGAAATAATGAACATGCCACACACACACACACACACACACACACACACACACACACACACAACCAACACACACCACATTCCTACTCTTTTTTTCTTTATTTATTCCTTTCTACCCCCACTCTCTCTCTCTCTCTCTCTCTCTCTCCTCCTCTCATTATCTGCCAGCCCATTTCTCTTACACTGGTACCCACCCATGTCACCTCTGCCAACCTGGTTCTTAAACATGTAACCCATACCCTCTTATTCTGTCTCTTCCCTTCCCTCCCTCCCCCTTTACCCTTCATCTCCTCACTACCATCCCACCCTCCTCCTCCTCCTCCTCCTCCCTCCTCTCTGGCCTGCAGCTCTGATGGGCTGAGCTATAATGCTTTATGGCATGGCCCCTTACCCCTTGTCCACAACGGCTACAGCCCCTTTCCCTGGTATTATGTGCCAAAATGGAGAGAGAGATAGAGAGAGGGAAACAGAGAGAGAGAAAGAAGAAGAAGAAGAAGGAGAGAGAGAGGACCGGTAGGAGATTATGGGCGGTCAGTGACGACCCTTCCCTTTGTGATGGTGACTGCAGCACTGGGCTGGAGGGCACAGATGCATGGAGATGCTGCCTTAACGCACACAAAGGAGATGGGATGAGAAAGACGGATGAGAGGATTAAAAAGAGAGGAGAGGAGAAGGAGGGAAGGTTCAGAGGGGAAAAAAAGGAAAAAGAGAAAAAAAGGGTAGAAGGAGCTGCTTTCAAATTGGGGCTTCTAGCAATTGGGTAGCTAGCAGTCATATTCCTAATGCATGTCGACAGACTCGATCTCTGTTGGTAAACGCTCAGTGACCTATACTGTTTGTTTGTGGCCATAATTAAGCGTAAACAATTTAGTATGACTTTGTACCTTTTTTTGGTCTCCTCTCGAAACCTGTCACGGCACATTAATGTCACACCGCCGCAGCTCGTGATGAGAGGGGCAAAAAATAGAAACTCCTTGCAGTGTCTTTGCAAACATTGCTTAGTAATAAACTGGAGAAACAGAGCAGGATAATTTGTAGGCGCTGAGTTTGCGATGGAGACAGATGTTTTTGAATTGTTTCTCTTTTTTCTTCTTTTTTTTTATTGTTGTTGTTGTGGCAGTTGGTGCAGTCGTTCCTGAAAAACAAGATGAATAGAATCCTTGGGAGGCGGCTGCATTTTGCTCCATGCTCGCCCCTATTTCTGGCTTGTAATTTGATCTTGTTTACACCATGGAAAAAACGCGTCTTACAGGCCCGAAGTGTGTGTTGTGGGCTCCCCGATTTGTTTACACATACAATGGAGTGATGTGTCTTTGTTTTCTAATACTGTGAAATGCTCTGTGCTCTCACTCGCTCGCTCAGCATTGAGACGCGTCCTTGTTGTCGCCCAAGTGTGAAAAGTTTGGCCTCTCACAACAGGCGGAAATAATGAAAAAAGTTCTATCTTTTTTCCGCGCTCCATCTTTTACACGCGTGATCTTTGATTTCCGGCGACGTAAGATCAAATCGGAGAGGCACAAGCCTGCACCCGTCGCCTTTCAAGCAGCCTCCGTATCGCGGCGCGAGAAGACAAAGACGGCGAGACAGACTGCGCGCGAAAAATCTGAGGCGTTCTGCCACTCAAAACATCCTCCATCGCCAAACAACAGCATCGCTCTGCCACTGCAATACATTAGAAATCAATTATTTATGGAACGGAGTCGAGAGCGCTTTAATCTTTTCCTTTTATCCAATTAAACTGCCTAACCATTCTAAGCCTCCTCCAGCTCGCTTTCAGAATGAGTGCTGTTTTCTTTCTTCTTTTCTTTTTTCCTGCCTCTGCCTTTTTTTCTCATGATGAACATGGAAAAGAGAGAGGCAGAGAGAGAGAGAGAGAGAGAGTGAGTGAATAGACGCTTCTGAGGATTGGCGAATGAATAAAGGAGGAGAGTGTGTAAAGTGTAAATGAACTCCTCCACTTCCACCCATTTTGCTTGCTTTTCTTCTTTCTTTCTTTCTTCCTTCCTTTCTTTCTTTCTTTTTTCCTTTCTTTCTTTCTTTCTTTTCCTTTTGTACAAAGGAGTCATTTGAAGTAGTCATTTTAAAGAACCACTTTCCGCTCCCAGCGCATCAGGCCCACTGTGGAGTATGTTCACTTTGTCCGTGACTGAAGCCCAGTGCACTGTGGCGCATGGCTCTGTCTCCTGTTTCCTTCACACCTGTATGCCTCTGGTCAGCTTCAGGGTCGCTGTGACCCTACTTATGTCTTAGTCAGTGAAAAAGTTTGTTGCGTTTCTGAATCAAACCCAAAATGCTCGATGCCTTGAGAGGCTGGATAATGTGGGAGCTTTGAAGAATTGCTCAGGGTGTTTATAAGGTCCTTTGCACACCAAGGCATTTAATAATGCATCAAAAATATATTATTTCAGACTGAGACACTACACCCTCTCCCCATACAAAACAAATAACACACTCTCCTGAGACAGACCAGGTTTCTCTGAATTGATGAAGTGGCCAGTAGTTTAGTGATCCAGCACTCACACTCACTACTCAGAAGCAGATCGATAAACATTTTCAAGCTCAGGCTTTTGGAGGAGGGAAAAAATGTTTAAGGTGCATCAAAGAGTAGCCAAACAGTGTCTCTTAAAAGAACATATCCCAAGGACGCGGTAAACTTACGACATCCTTAACATCCACTGAATGGAAATGACTGTACTTTATATAATAGGCGTGCAGGGGCATTTAGATGTTAGGATGTGTGTGTGTGTGTATGTGTGTGTGTGAATTTAAGAGTGTGTTTATATAGTGTTTTGG
>PYXC01002463.1:412500-447500 GCA_015244755.2 Tenualosa ilisha | reverse complement strand
GCTGAGTGCATCCCGTAGATGTGTTACAGCAAGCCAGAGAGGTGTTCTTCCCATGTCTACTTTGATAGCAGGATCAGATACATGTGCAGTTTTTTGACTGTTTTGTTGATGGCTCAGACAGATAGCAGACGAGGAGCGGGAGAGTGTCTGATATCTTCTCTGCAGTTAGCTGCACCATACCTCTTTAGTCTGGGAGCCGCTTGAACTACAGATGTCAGAGTCGACAGAAAGTCAATCATCACTAAAACTCTCTTAAACACGTACAAAAATGAAGGGAACAAGCACAAAAGAAAGAGGAACTACAGAGCTAAACTTAAATGAATTGGCAATATCGCACATTTCTCTCTCTCTCTCTCTGTCTCTCTCTCTTTTTTAGCAAGATTCTATCTGGCCTTAGATGTGTAAAAAAGAAAAACACTCATAAGATATCTTTCTGAACCCTATTATGGATAGATACTGCTAATTAAATTGCTGCTGTCATTAACTGGATTGCAGATATCTTTGCATTGAGTTAGAGACATCTTAAACTCAATTAAAGCTATCTTCAACTCAATTAAAGATATCCAAATGCCGTGTCCAACAATATGCAATCAGGCTTTTTTTTGGTGCAATAGAATTGGCTCAGTTGCCCCCTAACACAAAGACAGAGCTTGCCTTCCCAAGTTTTCCCTTTTATCGCAAATAGACTTTTTACTTCAAGCAATGTCAACCATGTAGCACTTTTTGTTATGTATATGGTGCACAGACGCCTCTCTATCTTTCGCTTTACTTTATTTTAGGGTCTCTGCGGTAGCGATTTAATCCTGCTCTTATCCTCCTCCTATATTGAACATTAGGATTAGGGTTACAAAGAGAAGAGTTAACTCAGTCTGTGCAAGTGTTCTTTTTTGAAAGTAAGCCAGATGTAGTGAGAAACGTTACACATTTGCTCCGTTAGCCTCTTTTGTATGACGTCTTTTGCCAAACTCACGCGCTTGCGTGGTGTGTGCTATCTGTGTGTGTGCTATCTGTGTGTTTGTGTGTGTGTGTGTGTGTGTGTTTGTGTATGCTGGATAAGCAGTCTGGCTTCAGAAGTAGTTTGTCAGTAGCCAGATGACTGAATGTGAGGTCAGAGTGGAGCTGATGTTTATTTCAGCACAGATTGATCAGTGGCATTTGTGGCCGCAGGATGAAAGTCTCTGTGTGTCGCATTAAGGGATTGACCTTATTAGGTGCCTCAGATTTCTGCTATTGTAGGGCAGACAATCTCTTTACCCCGTTTTAAAGCAGGGGAAAATGGGGTAAATTCCCTTGAGATTGTAATGACCTAACTTTAGAAGGTGTCGTATTCCCTCATTTCTTCTATTTCCCATTTTGACATGTTAAAAAAAAGGTTCAATTTAGTTGCTGGCACAGGATGGTGGTGGATCTGATTGAAGATATCTTTGTGATAAACTGATCAGCGGCACCGGTGCCACCTGAGGCGTTTTCAGGCCGACTGAGAAGTATGCCGGTGCCGGCTCTCGCACCTAATCTTTGTGTGTTCACGTGTTCGTGCCGAAAATCAAAGCTTTGAGAGAAGAGAGAAATTTGGTTTTTCTAAGTGAACCGTGATGACGTGACGTGAATGGATGTCACCAGGGTGATCTGGGTCAGAAGCGGAAAAATAAATGAACACAAACCAAGAAAACATGAGTGTGGAAAATGGCAGAGAAACCGAGTGAGAAGAAAATTGTGCAGTGGTCGGCAGAGCACTACAAAAAATAAACTATATTCTGAACTGGCAAGAGATTTAGTCAGTCTGTCAACAGAATTAGTCACCAACATACTAAAAAAGCCTAAGAATGACTATTGAGGTATTAAAAAGGAGTTAAATAAAAGTGGTAATGGATATGGAGATTTTTTTGGGGGGGGCGGTTGGCCAGGGTTCGATGACACGTCATGGGCTCGCATAATGGCATGAACGCGGGCCATTCACGGGCAAGCACTGTGGTACCCAGTGTAACTCGTGCGGAAACCGAGTCCAACACCAGGCTGGCCGGCCTTAAAACGACTTCAGGGACACAGGAGTGTTAAGGCAGACTAATCCCTCACTTGTTGAAACACACTGAAGTGACCCTGGACCACACACACTCACCATAGCAACAAGGGCTCTGTATCATTCACCAATCCACTGTCTCATTGCTTACTGAGCCCCAATGAACATGATGATGATGGCAATGATGATGATTGTTATAATTATTATAGTTTTTCTGATGTTAATTACTGTTATTTCAAAAATGTTCCTTGCTTGTATAACATTTAAATACCACAATGATTACCCATTCATTTGCCAATATCAGTGCCCTTCAGAGACAGAAATGCTGTCAAAGGTGTTATGGTTACATCACCACCGCCTCTTGAACACCACCTTAAAATGTTGTTGCCTATTACATTACATTTACGCATGTAGCAGACGCTTTAATCCAAAGCGACTTACACTTGTCAACTATCAATTACATCAGGCCCAGTCTCCATTAACTTAGGGCTAAGTGCCTTGCTCAAGGGCACAGCAGTGGCAACCAGGATTTGAACCCACAATTTTCCAGGCTACTTGCATGCTTGCCAGGTTTACCACTGCACCACTACCGCCACATTATGTGCCCATTCATGTGCCCATTCATGTGCCTATTCATGTGCCCCCTTTGCCCACAGGTCGATGTGCCAGCTGTGGAGAGAACGTGGTGGGCGAGGGCACCGGCTGCACTGCCATGGACCAGGTCTTCCACGTGGACTGCTTCATCTGCATGACCTGCAATACCAAGCTGCGTGGGAAGCCCTTCTATGCCGTGGACAAGAAGGCCTACTGCGAGCCCTGTTACATAGTGAGTAAACAAACAGGTCTCCACTTCTCAAATGGACATTCACAGAACGCGGATATTCTCCATTGTACTTTTGCAGAACCATGGGCATTGTGACACACTTCAGTAATGTACATCCACAGAATGAGGGCATTCCTAAAAACTCCTGTGACATACATACAGTATTATATGCATTCGTACAGTTTTGAGGGATTCATTGGGATAATGTTATTCTTATACACAGTAACAATGCACACTCACGGAGGAGAGGGACATCCTTTATAAGGCACACTTTCATTTTTATGAACTAGCGCTGTGGTGGAGCAGCTGTTATGTCGCTTGATTGACAGTCAGGTGACCCTGGATGCGTGTCTGTGTTGCTTTAGATAAAAGCATCTGCTAATTAGCAGTCATTTTTACTTTAAATAATAGATCATTTCCTATTCACAGTTTATATATTTATTAATAGACACTCACACATTTCAGACTCCATCAGACTGTTGTCAGTCTCATTTCCTCATGATAAGAGTATTAACCCTCAGGACGTCAGACCATAATGTGTGGTGTGTAATCTGTGCTGTGTTATATGATTAATCGGTTTAGTCAGGTTAAACAGCACTCTTAACACTCTTAAACCAGATAACCATTGAGTTGAAAGAGCAACAGGTTCATAGACGGCAATACAGAGAACAGATCTGTGAAATATTGACGAGAAATCACAGGCGTACAAAGACAAGCACACACCTAACAGTGCATCAGGAGCACAGTGAAATTCACTCAAGCATGCAAGACAAACACTGAAGCACGTCAGCCCATGTGTTCAGCAAGAGCTCCGACCCCGTTGACCTTTCTCCTCACAGATTCACCATGGAGTGAATTAAACATGCACCAAATCAGGCAAATGAACTTTACTCTTCCTCAGCCTGGGAGGTGAAGAAGAACAGGCTTGTCATGTAGCCAGTGTGTAATTGCACAACACTTCTTGACTCCACCACTGATGGATATAGGCAACATCTGTTAGCCTGAATACAGAGGCCTTGCTTCTTACACTCACATCTGCTCATGCAGCACAGGCTTTTAGCTAAAGTACAGTGTCATTTTTTTTTTCTTTTTTTTAATTTTTATTCTGTCTCCCTGGGAAACGGCACTGTGACCGTTTTTTGCCAGTTAAACTCAGCTCTACATGTAGTGTTGCAAAGGAACAGGCTCTAAAGGACCAAATAAATTGTATACAATAGATCTATAGATTGTATACATCTGTACTTCACACACCACACTCTGCTCTTCGGCATATACCTGCCCTGTTGTTACTATTTAACTCACTTGGTTCTCAGCACCCAAAGCGTTGAAAACACTTAATGAATTTGAACTGGCTTTTTTTTTTTTTTTTTTTTTTTTTTTTTCGATTCTCAGTGGAAAGCAACTGTAGCTCTGCAGGGGCTGTGCCACGGGAGCGTGAGAGATTTTTCTTTCAAGATTTTACACAGGCATCAATCCTCTTGTATGATGTTCGTTATCGCTGCCCGCGATCCGTCACTGGGAAGTGTGCCACAGTGCTCTCTCACTTGTTTGCGTGGCCGTTAAATCCAGCGGTGGAAAGATCAGACAGACAGTGGCCAGGCATGCAAAAGGATTGAGTGCGGCAAAGCATCACCCTCATCAAGAGGTACATCTGATAAGCCCTCAGACACAGATGAATCGCAAGCAAGTATTAAAATCACATTAGAATGCCAGATCGGATTACTTTCCTTTGTAGATTGTAAAAGCAAATAAGCTCCCCCTCCCTCTCCCCTCCTCTTCTTCTCCACCTCTCCACCTCTTCCTTTCCTTTTTCTCTCTCTTCCTCCTCCTTCTTCCTTCTTGTTTCATTGTCAGAAATATCCTTTGAAAATTCTCTTATTTCTTCAATCAAAGAATCTGCCTTAAAAAAGGGAAACAGTTGACAGTTCCTGTAAGAATATGGAACCCTCTTTTCTGGGAGTCAACAATGTTGGGAACTTCTGAAAGTGATGTGCGAACCTTTTTTTTTTTAATTTCTGTCTTTTCTCTGACATGTCAGCTTGACCTTCTGAAAATGAGGTCAAAGTCAAGCTAAAAGGCAGTGGTCAGTGAGGGCTCAAGTAACAGTTCACAGTCCTCACATGTACGTAAGAGAAACTCTTTTTGGCAACATTTTACACCTTCAAAGCTAAGTGTACATCAAACTTGGTTTTGTACATCAAATAAATTGTATCTGAAAATGTGCTTAATCGATTTGTTCCATATATACCTGATAGTCACCATGTTTATTTGTTTATTCAAATGCACTGAGGCTTACAGATTGCCCATTGCATTGCACACCAGCAGCAAGGTGTGAGTGAAAACAGTGGTATGACTTGGCACCTTCAGAACCAAGTAAATGTCAAACTTGATTTCCCCTTAAATTCATTTGTATCTGAAAATGTTTTAAACTGATTTCTCCATTTAGCACCTTACAGAGTTGCAGGTGGCTCTCGGGCTGCCATGAGAGCCCTCCTCACAACCTATGTGGAGCCTCATAGCCAGGTCACCCTAACAGGGAGGCAGAGGCCCCCAACGTTCGTCATACAGATGGAGACCCAGATTCCCCATGGCTTGTTGGTGCTTAAGTGGAGAAGCTTACAGTCACTCCCATCCACCTGTTTCAAACCACATAAATCCCACTGTGCTTTCATGCAGCAGAAAATAGCCTGTGTGTGTGTGTGTGTGTGTGTGTGTGTGGTGTGTGTGTGTGTGTGTGTGTGTGCGCACATACAGCGCTCATCGCTGTGTACATTTCCCCCCTCGCGACTGAAGCGAAATTCCTCTGACTGCACAGGGTTGCATCACTTTCTGTTTTATTATTGGCCTGGGAGCTCCACAGGACTTCTTCCATTGTCCCTCCCCCCCCCCCCTCCCCTCGTCTTTTCCACACTTATATTAGTGTTATGAAAATCAGCTTCTGCTTTTACTAGACCTTAGTCAAGCCACTTCTGCAAAACATGGTCTGCAGCAATAAATGACTTCTAATAATAACTACATGTGCGAGAATTTGAGAATTTCTGAGAACCAATAATGTGTGTTTTGAATAATATTCATTCATTCATTCATTCATTCATTTTGTTGAAGTAACTCTTGGCCTTAGTTGTCTCTTTGTGTTTCACCTAGGGTCTGGGATGTCTCTTTTACCACAGTCAGGGATTTTGTACAAGATATGTGGTTTCTTTTGATTCCTCCGCATTGCCCATCTTTCCTGGGTAACCTCCATTGTCTTTAGCCTTTACCAGCGAGTGGCTCTGTCAAGAGCCTCCTTCCCTCCAGGGATGGCCCATCAATCTCAGAAATACTTTCCTTACTGTAATAGCAGACGCACACTCGGCACACTTCAGAAAACGCACCACTAGGCTGACTGACACCTACCACTGCTGATGTCAGTGCTGCAGATACAGCATGTTAAACGCTGCCCCTGTATTCAAGCTAATCTGAGCATATATGGATGTGCATCTACGGGCTTGACACTATTAGGCATCTGACAGTCAGTCTGGTGTGTGCTGCCTTTAACCCTTCCTCTGCCACTACAGTGCAGTGCACTTAAAACCTTGCAGAGGAAGTGTGCTTGACACTTAGTTGGTTTCTGTCAGCTGAAAAGCAGTGGTCAAATGCCCACTGGCATGATCCTTTCTCACAGTCTATTACTTTCATACACATATTTGGTCTAGGGTGAACATTGTCCATGTTTTTAATCCCTGCACAATTACACACACACATTGATAATTCTTTTTTTTTTGAGAATACAAACAGTCATTGACAACTGGAATCAAGCATGCTTCCTATTTTTATGTTGACTGCTAAACTTATCCAGGTCATATCTGTGAAATCCAGGGTCCCACATCCTTTCCAAGCTTATTGGACTAGGGAATGCCTGTGCTGAGGTGCCTAGACATAAAAAAGCCACATGATATTGCATCAGCCTCTGTAGCCATCTACTAAATCAACTCTCCCCGACTGCACTCAGTGTGATTGTGGCTGTCTTCTCTGGAACTTTTCCAAGTTGGATCCACAGCCGCGTCGGCAGAGACGGCCGGGATAATTTAAGAACTTTATTTATGCATTTCATCAGCATAACTGTTCTTCTGGCACAAGATCAAAAGGATGGGGAAGAAATCTGAATTTCTTAATGAAAGTAATTCTCCTTCTTTTATTCCCATCCTCAGGGTCACACGCCTCTGTACGATTAGAGGAGAAACGTGAGACCTCAGTCTCTGCTGAGACGTGCCGGTCCCTAGTGATGGAGGGTGGAAGGGGGGTTGAGGGTGGGGGGGTGTTAGCGAGGGCTGAATGGGGTTGGGGTGGGGGGCTAGACTTGAAATGGTTGAAGGTTTGTAAGTCAGTCTAGGAATCTCATCAGAATTGCGAAATCAAAAAATGACACAATATTTTTTGATTTACTTATCAGAGCCCTGACTCTCTCTCGTAGCACCTCTCTACAAAACCTCTCTCTGGAGCGTGCTTTCGCCAAATTACTGATGTCTTTATTTCTGTCTCACACTATGCCCTCAAAGCATCAACAGAAGCATCTTCAGGGATTCGTCTTGCTGAATGCAAAAAAACATGCAAATGTATTATGTAGGCCAATTTCACTATTATTGTAAAATTACTTATTTAATATGTGCTATTTCTGGCAAATGCATGTTCGTTTAAAGCCTCCTTAGGCTTTATCAAACACTTTCAGACATGTGGCATGAAAGATACGTTAGTTGAGATATGTCATGTTTATAGGTCAGCCTTCACGTCCCTTCATCTCATCTTTGTGTGTTTATGGATCTGTGTCGGTGTAGCACTGTCAGCGCAGGCCTTGTGAAATGCAGATCCTGGCTCCAATGTTATACACACAATCTCCCAGGACAGACTGTCCTTCCTGCTGGCAGTCCCAGCTCCTCTGGCTCCCAGGCGCTAGTCTGCTCATCCATCCCCAGAGAGCATAACCGTTCCCTCCCTCCTCCCTCAACTCGCACGCAGAATCGCTGCGAGGCTTCTGTCAGTGAGAGTGCCGGGATGTAAATGGCTCTGTCATGGACACAGTGTGTGTGTGTGTGTGTTTTAGCAATTGCTCTGAAAGTGCACAAACCTTTGTTTTGACTGCACTTCACCAGGCATTTTCAGCTGGCACTCAGCGCTCAGCAACCACACTGACAGCTCGCATCCCATCTTAACCAGAAGCTTTATGCTTCATGGCTGTTAAATCTGTTTGCTAAATTTAGAGTGTGCAAACAGAAAAACCCAGCTCCCTAACTGGAATTTGATGGTGCCATTGCAATCCAGTAATATTTATGTTTCCTATCAGAAAAGTCCAGTCATTTAACTAGGCAGAGGTAATTTGCATGCACTGTGGAACGGTCGGCTGCTAGTGTCATAAACCATTTCCTGATGGCCTGACTTTGTGTGACTGTGAACAGCCCCCCTTTGATATGATTTGTTCCTTTTAGTAATGGACAGGAACTATCTTCTGCCTGTGCATTATCAGCCCCCCTCATCTGCTTCCCCGCTTTCTGTGTGGCGCCTATCAAGCGCATCTTTCTCTGAGCCCCCGTCACTGGTTGACCCACAAATGGCACTGGCTGTGGCTATAATCGGCCATTGTGCTCTGGGCTTCCCTTGGCTTTCCTCCACGACACACTTATCGGCATCTCTTTGACGAGGCTGCAATGGAGATAAACTCCTCAACTGCTCAGTTAATCCTCATTTTGCATGAAGTGGCCTTTAATCTTGTTACTCTGACATCAGCAGGGCCTGCTGTTGTTTTACCAGGCCAGCCTGGCAAGCTGGGGGTTCCTCAGGGTCCCAGCCTTGGACCCCTCCTCATTGTTCTCATAGTGAAGGAAATGGGGGCTGGGTTGTGTGCGGACATCTGGCCACATGCCCTCATATGCTAATCCTGTTGACAGTTGAATGTTTTCAAACACTGATGGAGGCTACTCTGTCCATTTGCCTGCTTCTCCAAGAAGAATCGGTCAAAGGGTTCAGCCTGGTCCGGGGCTTTATGTTAACCCCTGATAGCTAAAGTGTTTAGAGTCAATCCACTAAAAAAGTAAGTAATAGCCAGAGTGGACATCTGTTCAATGTGGAATCATTACTGGAGTCTGATTTGTGCGGAAGCCCCATATCACTTCCTCGCCTGTGACTTAAATAATCTCTTGTTAAAATAGTTTTGTTTGCAGGGACCAGGCCTGCAGCAGATAGGGGAAGCTCAGCACCTCTGGGTTTTTTTGAGGAAGTGTGATTAGCTTTTGACACTCTGATGAGGCTTTGCCACGTGCCACAGTGGTGGGAAACATTCAGGAGAAGGAAGTTCTACCTCTGAGAATTGACGGAAGTGTCACGCCATTGTTGGCAGACAGTTGCATAGCAGCAGCTGCAAAACGGATGTCTCTCTGATCTTTGCAGATCAGAGGCAAATCGTTTCAGGGTCAACAACTTTTATAAGAGGGGAGAGTTGGCCCACAGGTCCTACACAGCATCATGGTAATGTGTTAGAGAGTGATTAGGGCCAGACATGCTGTAATGCACAGTGCATGGTGTAACACTGAGAGCAAAACAACAGCCGGAGCACTTAAGAACTTAAAACAACTCTAGGGGCAGCACTTCTGTTGCTGGGTTAGTGTTTTAGGTTTTTTTTTTCCTCCTCTTTGTCAGAGTTGGTGCACATGAGTTTATGTAAGATTGCATACTTACTTATTGAAGTGTAACAGAAAGTAGTGGGGCATCATTGTCACTTAGAAAGTGTCACAACATCATTCAGTCATTGTGCTTGTGTCCATGGCAAAATCTGCAGCACCTAAGGGGGAGCTCATCAAGTGCACTGGACAGAATTAGAGCACAACACATTCTTAATGTTTTTGGGTTGAAGGAGTCACACTTGTCCATGCTCACTGGCAGTCAAGCAGTGCATCTGAATGCATTCTACCTCACAGTTCTGTCCCAAGGATGATGCAAATCGCAATGCATGTGAGGGTTGCAGGGCAAAAGACATGCGTCAGAGCACACGCCACGGCTCTCGGCTACATAGGCTAGTGAAAGATCAGCTTTGACATGTGTTTACTCCTCTGCATAAATATTTAGGAACACAAAATTCGTTTTGGGTCGGGAGTGATGTAGGAGCCTTTTCCTTCTGCTCCATGGTCAAGGGCCCCTCGGCGGGAGCTTATGTCACAAACTGTTATCCGTATTTATCAACTTGCAAAACGGCCTCCCCAGCTTCCTCATCCCCTCCTCTCCTCTTTGTGCCCTGCGCCCATTGCTCCTGCCCAGGCTAATACAATGCTCCCAGGCAGAGAAGGAGGCTTTTTTTCCGCCCTCAGTCAACGCATACGGGGCCGGATGGGAGAACAGAGTAACACATGAAGACATGTGATGGGCTGTCACAACACATAAAGAGCCCTCGGAGGTGCGCCGTTTCCCTGAGAACTGTGTTTGCAAAAAGAAAAAAAAAGCATTAAGTGCCCCTGCTGCACTAAAATCCTCCACCATGCAGCAAACAAAAAGATCAGTGTTAGGCCGGAATCCACTGAATTTTACCTAATTGCTTCTAAAGGTCAAGTTGTTTCTTATTTTCACCTGACCTTAGCTTGATAAGCGTTTTCTTTGTTTATGAAAATGTATTGAATTAATAAGCTTTTAATCTGTCACCGCTTTTTTTACCCAACTTCTTTCATTTTTGAGCTTCAACATGCAGCTGTTATTGTGTTCATGCAGGCACCCCTCCCCACCTCAGCAGGGCTCTGAGTCTCGCCCTAGTCTGCCTCTTGCGATAGCTCATCTAGTTTGAAGCAGGCCCCCCCCCCCCCAGCGTGCTTCAATGTCACCAAGGTTAATTACATTAAAAATACACACACACACACACACACACACACACACAACCAAACAAGGAGGCTATTGGTGCCCTCTTTCTTGCTTGCTCTCTCGGCGGCTCGCTCCCTCGCTCACTCATACCCGACTGCTGCGGCACCCCATTCCTACCAGGCAGCTGCCACCGGCTCTGTTGGGGTGCCTAATTGCCTACTGGAGATCATCATTTATCTTAATTGGGGCCCGTTTAATGCCACCACCTGCATGCACAGACATATCTCTTTCGCTGGTCTAATTATTCCCATCAAGTCAAACCTGCTGGACTGGGCTCAGGGGTTTTGGAGATAAGAGAACAAGCCGGGGCAGTGGTGGTGCCTGTATGACAAAGCCCTCTATGCACCTGTACATTGTGGCATTCATTAAATCATAGGTGATTAATTTTTCTCTCTGCCCTCCTCACCCTGAACAGCAGAGACGCAGATAGGGGTCATGGATTCATCCTTCGTCTGATTCATCCTTATGTCAGCAGTTATCAGTCAGTCAGTTCACAGTGAAACATGTAGGTCACTAAGGTGATGAAGACAGGAATTATGGCATTAATTGCCTGAGTTATCTCATTCTGATGATGGAGAACAAATTTTTTTGAGTGTCATTTAAGAATGATCTCATTCCTTCAGAACAAGGGTGGTTGATTCGCCAAAGCCAAAACCCTGTCAATCAAGATAGTAGTTCCTTTTAATCAGTCAGGACCTTTGAAAGCTTGCATGTCCTCCCTCAGTATTTTGGGTTAAAACGTATTACCGTTTTGTGCAGACTAGGCCTCCTCTTCCACGTAGTCTGTGACTTCACAGCAAGCTATTTGTCATGTTGTTAATTTTCAGATGCAGCACTTACATCCAGCGTGGCCAGAATTGCTGATATAAATTCCCATGACAGGGCAATATCCCTAGTCCCTTTTGCTGGAGAGACTTCAGAGACGAGTGCCAAACCTGGAAAGCCATGTCAGAGCAGGCTTTAAAAATACCTTGAATAATCTCCTTGAATAATGTGGTGTCAGAAAAGGGGAAGAATTTAAGAGACCAAAAAGTCAGTCTGTAATTATGAGATGAGACTAAATAACTCAGACCTGATGTTTTTCTCGTGCAAGAACGTTTTGCCCAAAACTGCAGCAGTCCTCTCCTTGTCAAAAGCACACTGAGTCAACATGGCAATGCAGAAGGCATGAAAAACCATTTGGCCTCAGAATGTGGTGTGGTGGCTGCATGTGGTGTCTCCCCATTTTTTTTTTTTTTTTTTTGCGACAGTCAATACTGACCCAGTATGTACTGTTTGTGTGTCAGTGTGTGTGTGCCCGTGTGTGTGTGTGTGTAGATGAGCAAACATTACGTCCTCAGCAGTCTGTGGGCAGGGTTCCAGGTTGGGGAAGGTACATTTCCTGGGGTGGCACAGCGATGCGATGCCCAAGGCTCCGGGCACGGGGCCAGCTACAGCACTGGCTGCCGGTGATGAATGTCCTCCACAGAGCCGTGCCCACATTCTCCCAGGCATACTTGCTGGCTCCCCATGAGGGGATGGGGGTTCGGTTAGGGCTTCGGGGGAGTGTGGGGTTGGGCTGGGCTGGGGTGGGATGCAGTATTTCCCCCTCCTCGGGGGCCCTGCCCTGTCAATGTGATGGAATGTGGTTGCAAACGAGTGAGCAAATTCTTAATGGATTTACATAACCCGGCACACACACTCCCCCCTCTCTCTCTGTCTCTCTCCTGTTCTGGGTTTCTTTCCAAGTCCAAATTAAACACAGCAGCAGCGCCTCAAAGTGCCTCCACACACACCCCCATCACCACACCATGTCATTGAGGCAGATGCATGGGTGCCATCCTTGGAGCCAGGGCCCCAGACACCCTCCCAGTTGGAGACTCTGCGGGTACCACTGTACCACATCTGGTGCCAGTGCCCCCTTGCAAAGGTCGCCATGTTACAGTAGTCTCCAGCTAGCACACATCTGGGCACAGCAGGCAAGTTCAGTGCCCATATGACAGAGGTGAATGATTGGCGTCGACAGGTGTGGATGTGGACGCCTGTTGATGATTTGTTCGATTTTGTTCAAGGGTTTGATTTGTTAGTTTTTTTTTTGTTTTGTTTTTTTTTGGGGGGGGGGAGGTATTCCTATGTAGGTGGTTAAATTGCAGACCTGGGTAAGTTCCGTTAGAGTTAGTGGTAAACCAGTTAATAGAAGAGCATGGAGTCTGCATTCTCTTAACTAAACAAAGCAAGCTGACTACTCTATTTGGAGGTTTAACATTTTTTCTAGCTTCTAGTTTAACCGACTATTTGGATTACCCCCCCACACTGTACTGTGCTGTGCTGCTCTGTGCTGAGCTGCTCTGTGCTGTGCTGCTCTGTGCTATGCTGTGCTGTGCTGCTCTGTGCAGTGCTGTGCCGTGCTGCTCTGTGCTGTGCTGTGCCGTGCTGCTCTGTGCTGTGCCGTGCTGCTCTGTGCTGTGCTGTGCTGTGCTGCTCTGTGCAGTGCTGTGCCGTGCTGCTCTGTGCTGTGCTGTGCTGTGCCGTGCTGTTCTGTGCGAGACAGGGTTGGCAGTGGTGAAAGGTATAAGTCGGAGCCTAGGTATTCTGCTGACTGCACCGTGAAATATTTATATCCGTGTGAAAAGGCTTTGCGGAGATCTAATTGAGTTCTGTATACGCAGACACGATTAACTCGCGCCGATTCCTCAAAGGAGAGACCCAATTAGGCAGCACTTGTCTGAACTGGGTTGCAGTTCTCCACTGTGGATCTGCAGCCAGACTGAGGGGAAACTGTGTGTGTGTGTCTGTTGTGTGTTTGCATGTATGCTGTTTACAGTGTACAATCTTATTTAGTGTGCCTGCCAGTTGAAGAGGAATTTGCCAATTTCTTCATGCTTAGAGCTAGACTGATTTGCTGTGAGAGATGGGAACTCGAGCGTGCATCCATTTAAATCACCTGATCTGTCAGCACCCTTTTTCCTTTCTTGTATTTTTAATTTTTATTTGTATTTCTTTTTTTTTATTTACCATATTTTGTCCCAGGGCTCTCAGGCTAGAAAATAGAGGGGTTAAAAACAAAAAGATTTAAAAAATAAACTGAAAATGAGTGTGACCTGAAGATGACCCTGAGCTTGTGTCACTCTAAGTCACGCTGTGCGAGTGAGCCACCGCGGCGGTCATTGTCAGTTTGCCTGTGTAACTCGAGAGCTAGTCAGACCTACATGTCCAGAGGGGTCACATTCTGCTGTGGAGCTGAATCTAACACAGGCAGGCAGGAGGCGGGAGAGTGGGCATGTGTGTGTGTGTGTGTGTGTGTGTGTGTGTGTGTGTGTGTGTGTGTGTGTGTGTGTGTGTGTGTGTATGTGTACGAGTGTGTTTATTTGTGTTGGTGTTTGTGTTGGGGTGTGTGTGTGTGTATGTGTGTGTGTGTGTGTGTGAATGTTTTTAGCAATCGTGGTCACACAGGAGCATTAACACCCAATGAAAGTCTTGTGTGTCATGCAGAGATCATCCCAACCTGCATTTGCTTGCATGACAAGGATAGCATGTGATTTAGTGCTTGTAGAGCAGGGCACTATAAATTCTTTCAGTGTTGTCAGCGTCATGGGCTGTTTGATACTCAACCCCTCCCTGCCTCAATGTCTCTGCCGAATGGTTTTATACTGCCTCTTCTGCAATGGCAGGCAGGTTAACCACCGCCTACCTTTGCCCGCATGTTGGGTCCGAGCAGAAGGTTGGTCGAGAGGGCAGCGCCCGGGCCGCCAGATAAGACAAGGGCACTCGGGACGAAACTGGCACAACAAAAATAAAACAAAGGACTATCGGGTAGGCGAGGCGAGAGTATGGCACGGACTGAGCTGGCATGATGCCATCGTCAGCGCCCGGCCTCAGCCCCGCTGCCACTGCAGTGCACATGCTGCCCCCCAAGGCGAAGGTGAGAGTGGCTTTGAAGCTGGAGTGAACAGGTTCCCATGTACCCACGCCCCTCTGCTGTTTAATCCTGAGGTCCTCATATGAAGTTGTTATCACTGATGTCTGTGTCCGGAGTGGCAGGTGGCATGTGGCATGTGGATGGGTGTTGTGGAAGCAGTCACGGCACAGCTCCAGACAGCAACCAACAGCAAACGCAGGGTGGCCTTTCATAGGCTCAGCCCCTCTGTGCTCTCTCTTCTAATGAGGTGCTCAGAACGCAGCCTTGCCTAAGCCGACTCTCCGCTCCCCGCGCACCAAGGCCAAGACCTCCCTCTCCCACTTCAGTTCAAGAACGTTGAAAACAAAACCATTAAAAAAAGAAGTTGGCGTGTGTGTGTGTTTGTGTGTATGTATTTGTGCACGCACGTGTGTGTGTGTGTGTGTGCGTGTGTGCGTGTGTGTGAGAGAGAGGGAGTGAATGCGAGTGGAGTTTGTATGTGTAGGGGGAGGGGACACAGACAGGGGACGATGGCTTTAAATAGACAAGCCTAATGGCTAACAGCAGGTGTAACACAGCTTCCTCGGTGAAAGATTAACCTTTACATCGGCAGCAGTGACTTCTGACCTTTTCAAGGGAGTCGTGTTTGGCGGCTGCACTCGCACTGGGGTCGCCTTCTTCCCCTTGCCAGACCCGCCTCCAGACTTCACCTCACGTCGAAAGAATCCTGCTACGTGTTAAAAACCTGGCCACAGCCTGGCCTAAGTGACTGGCCTCATTAAGGAGGACTTTGCTCACACATCAACAGTCTCTTTCTCACACAGTTGCAGCTTAAGCCAAAGCTGCACTGTTTTTTTTCTTCAGTAGGAAAGAATATACAGATAAGTGATTGGTCATTTTCTGAAGTTCAGGGAAAGCCGGTGTGTACCCAACCAGCCGTCCCGATCAATGGCTACATGCATGCAAAATGAATTCAACCTGCTATCAAAGGCAACATGCAAGGTTTTATGAAAATGTTTTGCTTATGTACACATGCGTGGGGTGTGTGTGTGTGTGTCTGTGTCTGTGTCTGTGTCTGTGTCTGTGTGTGTGTGTGTGTGTGTGTGTGTGTGTGTGTGTTTGTGTGTGTCTGCGTCTGTGTGTGTCTGTGTGTCTGTGTGTGTGTGTGTGTGTGTCTGTGTGTGTCTATGTCTGTGTCTGTGCGCTTGTGCTTGTATAAAGGTTGATGTGTATGTTACATGGTTAAATGTGAGACTATGCTGTGGAGCACACTTAGAAGGAATTAACACAGATTAATATTTTCTCTGCTGTTCATCTCCCATCCACTTAAATCTTCCATTATCTGAAGGCCTATTTACTGTCAGTGTTCACCCAACACACTGATTAAGTGTATTGACCTAACACATTGATGCATAGCTTTTATTTGTACTTGAGCTATTAGTTAGAGACAGACAGCTGTGCAGCAGCTACCATTGGCATTGGCGTTGGCATTGGCGTTGGCGTTGGCATTGGCGTTGGCGTTGGCATTGGCGTTGGTCTTGTTTGTAAATAGAGAGCAATGTTATGTGGTTGGCTATTGGGTGTTCACGGCGCCCTGCAGAACCCACAAGTGAATCCATAAGCATAGGGCCACTCGAGTAGAAGATTACCTTGTATTAAGTGGGAGAGGGAGAGGCATTCACTGACAGGGTAAAGAGGCCACTACTACAGTTAAACACACTCATGTTTTAACCCCCGCAGTTTCGAGGCAGTCTGGCCTGACCCAAATTCCCTTTTACCTCATCTGCCTAGACGTTTGTTTAGCCTTCTGGGCAAACACTTAAAGAGATGTATGGGGCAGAAAAAATGAAATACATGTGCTTGAACACATCAGTTTTGGGAAGTGGCAGGGTGGAAGAGGAAGAGAGGCCGTGCACAGGCTCAGAGTGCCCTCTAGTGGCGGGTGTCGTTTCCGCTGCTGCCCCGGCCGAGGAGAGAGCGAGAGGCCATTGGAAGTGGTTGTGGGGATTTTCCTAAACCATCTTTGAAAGTTATTACTGGTCTACAAATCCATCCCCAGTAAATCAAAGTGCTTTGACGTCAGCGAAAAGCCTCGGTAAGACACAGTGGCAGCTCGTGTTTTTCCCCCTCTCTCTCTCTTACTCTCACTCTTTCTCTCTCGCTTTTGCTTTTTTTCTCTCTCTCTAACTCTCATGTTGGCATCGAAGGAGAGAGAAGCCGACTGGCCCAGGCGTGTTTGTGGGCTAGTTCTAAGAGGAAGATGCTGGGACCTCTTTAGCGAGGCGTACTGTGCCATGCTGTGCCATCCTGTGCCGTTCCGTGCTATATGCTACGCTGTCCCACTGAAATGAACTGTATGTCTGCAAAAGAGGGCAGGGAGAACCCTAAATCTCCCTATCCTGGAGGAGACTGAGCAGGGGAATCACACGCTCCAGTTGAAGTCAGCAGGAGCATCCTTGCATCGGAGAGGAGAGGAGAGGAGGAAAGGACAGAAAAGAAAAGACAAGACATGAAATGAGAGAAAGACATGCAAAGGGTTTTATAAGAACGAGAGAGAAGAGAACACAGACATGCCCATACAGAGGTGGGTTGAGGCCTTTCACCTGGCATCTGAAAAAATGAAAAAAGCACGTTGGTTAGCAACTAATGCACACACACACACACACACACACACACACCACACACACACACACATCACACATCACACACCTAGACACCACACATGCACCATACACACACACTAAACCACACACAACACACACACACACGCACACACACACACTGCTCTGCAGTTTGATTGAGAAGAGACAGGAGGCAGACCTCGAGGGCTCGGAGCAGCAAGCTCATAAAATGCTTTATTCCGCCTGCAGGATTTGCAATGGATTTTGTTCTGGACATTGTTTGTACACAAGCCTTGCTGAGGGAGAATAATGCTGAGGTCTGTGACACTCCGGGAAGAAGACTGCTAGACTTTAGGAGGCTGTTTGACACACACATTCTTCATTCCTTGGTTTGAATCCCAGGCTTTGCTCTCTAGGAGGGTTTTGATGAAGGAAGAAAACAACACATTGTGGAAAACAAAAATCATAACAAAACTGCTCTGTGTGCTTTTGATTATTGTGGTAGTGCACCCCACCCCTAACATAAGGCTGACAGCTGGATGTAGTGCAAGAGGGAAGTCTCTCTCTCTCTCTCTCTCTCTCTCTCTCTCTCTCTCTCTCTTCTCTCTCTCTCTCTCTCTCTGTCTCTCTCTCTTTCTCTCTCTCTCTTCTCTCTCTCTGTCTCTCTCTCTCTCTTCTCTCTCTCTCTTCTCTCTCTCTCTCTCTCTCTCTCTTCTCTCTCTCTCTCTCTCTCTCTCTCTGTCTCTCTCTCTCTCTCTCTCTCTCTCTCTCTCTCTCTCTCTCTCTCTCTCTCTCTCTCTCTCTCTCTCTCTCTCTCTCTCTCTCTCTTTCTCTGTAGACTATGGACAGGATTTATAGCTACCAGGTTTCTAGAAAAATCTTCCCAGGAACATGAATGTTATATGTAGGCCAAACATATGCAAGTCCTCACAGGTCAGGTGTCAGTTTGCAGGGTGCTTTCTTTCGTCCTTTTTTCCTTTCTTTTTCCCTCTCTTTCTCTCTATCTCTCTGCATTCTTTTTCTCTTTCTCTCTCCTCTTTTTGCTTTCAGTCTTTCCTGTTTCCTTTTCTCTCTCTAACCCTCACCCCTCTCTTGCTCCCTCTCTTTTTCTCTTCATCTCTTGCTCTCTTCCTCCTTCTTTATATCTCTTCTCTCTGTCTCTCTCTCTCTCTCCCTCTCCCTCTCTCCCCACGCTCCACACAGTGCTGTTTCCAGAGGGGCTTTTGAGGGATGACCACGGCTGAGTGATCACACAAGTGTCGCTGCAAATCGGCCTGGGCCTGCCGGCACACACTGGATCAGCCTGCCCATGCAGCACAGTGTTGTGCCACACTCGCGCGCAAACACACACAGCTCTCTCTCACACACACACATTTTATATTCTTTATACAAGTCAACAATCAGAAATCAAATTTTCGGAATAGTCCAGCAGATTAACACAGTTCATGGGTACAGGAAACATCTTCTTTTCCAAATAAACATGCTTCCTATAACTGCAGATATAGAGACACACACATACACATACACACACACACACACACACACATACACACACACACACACACCCCACACAAACAAATAAATGCACGACCATACACACACACACACACACACACACACATATTTGTTAGGAGGGTGGGGGATGTGTTACATGCCCTCGCTCATACACACATACACACACATACATATCTGAGCACAGGTAGGGGGAGATATGATCGCTCTCTCACAGACTTACTCTCTCTCTCTCTCACACACACACACACACACACACACAGAAACATATGTGAGTTAGAGCTCTGTTTTGAAACATGGCTCCATGTATCTTCCAGAGTAGACAAACAGCCAGTTGGAACAGCTGAGCTACACACGCACACACACACATACACAGAAAGAGTGTGTGGGGGAGGGGGAATCAGCAATCCAGGAAATGCCTGAATGTCACGTCTGTCTAACTTGCTTTACACAGACACACAGTCACATACGCACTTACACACACACTCACACACTCATACACACACTTCACCCCCACTCACGTGTCCGATCCCAGGCTATCATTCTGAAATTGATCGAAAGTAGGGTGATTTCTCCATCCCTCCATATAATTGTGTGGCAGACTCACAAAACGAGGGGTTTGTGTGTGTGTGTGTGTGTGTATGTGTGTGTTTGTGTGTGAGAGAGAGAGAGAGAGACTTTGTGTGTGTGTGTGTGTGTGGTGTGTGTGTGTGTGTGTGTGGTGTATGTATGTGTGTCTGTCTCTCTGTATGAATGTGCTGGGGGTAAGGGATCGTTATTTATGAAATATTGGGATAACAAATCCCCAGCCTGCGGCTTGCGTGTGGAGGAGGGCTGTCCGCCACAGATCAGTCTAGTGCGGGCTGCTTGCCCAGTGCCATGGGGCCCTGCTGGGCATAGGCCGCCGCCTAAGCCCCGAGTCATCACAAAATGGAAGTATTTACTGATCGGCCCCATGCTGAAATAGAGCCTGAAAAATCACTGGGTCTCAAGCAGTGGCTAATCAAATTGCCTATCAATCTCTCTCTTCTCTCTCTCTGTCTCGTCTCATTCGCTCTCATTCACTCTCATTCACTCTCATTCACTCACTCACTGTTTATGTCTCTTGCCTAATGCTGCCTAACCACAGATCACCCAAGTCCAACTTTGTCCCTCTGAAAGTGCTGCACAGTGAAGACTCCTCTCCAACAATGGCTTTCTGTGACCGCTGGCGTGTGGTTGGTGTAGCTGTGGATGCCCTCCCGAAACATCACACAGCACCACCATCCACCACAAAGATAGCGAGAAACTGATTACAATTTAATGTCATTTATAATCCCCGTGACCACTGTCATATGTTGCCTGTGTCTAAAGAAGCCAAAGCCATGTGCAATAGCGAGGCCAGGCTTTCTCAAGATCTGTGCTAACAAGGTATTTCCTCTAGCCCCTCTCTGTGTCCTCTCTTAAATCTCCAGAGCCTGTTAAGAGGTATTGGCCTGACCTGAAATATAGCAACTGCTGAGATATAACCTGACTCTGGGCCCTGGCAGTGGATCTTGACCTGCTCTGCCCTGCTATGCGTCTAGATCCAAGGACCAGGCCCAGAGTCATTTAATTATGCTGTCTGCCCATGTGCTGTGGGCATGGAACAGCCACTTCTGAGGAATCCCAATGCTCTCTGAACCACAAGCCCTAGACTCTGAACCAACTAAGACTTACCTGGTATGAATTCACGTCATGATCAGCTGATTCAAGCCAGGTAAGTATTTTAGGGTTCAGGGGTTCAGGTTAGGGAGGACATTGGGATTGACGTTGTTACTTTTACAAATGTCTGACAAAAGTACCATGATCAAAACATTGCTATTTTTCTTCAAGAATTTGGGAGTCACTTTGAAGCAGTGTGCAGATCTTTCTTTTTTTCTCAGGACATTGGGACTGAGACACGGTGTCCGCACTTAAATCATGGACAAACACTATACTGCTCTCTCATTACTTAAACTTGTAGAAACCTCATCGTAACCCAGCCTCTTTTTTCCCTGTTTTTTTTTTTTTTGTGTGTGTGTGTGTGTGTGTGTGTGTGTGTGTGTGTGTGTATACACACAGAACACCCTGGAGACCTGTAATATCTGCAGTAAGCCCATCATGGAGCGCATTCTGCGGGCCACAGGCAAGGCCTACCACCCCCAGTGCTTCACCTGTGTAGTGTGCCACCGCAGCCTTGACGGTATCCCCTTCACTGTGGACGCATCCAATCACATCCACTGCATCGAGGACTTCCACAAGTGAGCGTCACCTAGCATACACTTTTGATATTGGACATTATTTTGTTCTTTGATGCTTTGATTATTTTATGATCGTTGTATCAGTGCATTGCTGACAACTGTTACAGGGGTCATAAAGGTCAGTGGTTCTCAACCTTTCATCCTCGAGGAACCAGTAGTGCTACTCAACAAACAAAATTGTGCACTGACCACAGGGTCTCTAAATAGCAGTCGACTCTTTTTGAGTGATCTGTGATCACACACAGATATAGTTTTGTTCTCATCCTTTGTTATGATTTAATTGCCAATCTAATTAAACAAGTTTGATAGACAATGTTTTACGGCTCTTCTTAGGGCAAAGTCAAAGCTTCTGTGATAATGTTTTTGGATTAATCCAGGCACCACATTAACTTACAAATGCGATTTCTCAGGATTGCCTGACAGGTAAGTTATATAACTAGGAAAAACACAGGTTTGTCATAAGACATACAACATCTGATTGATTTCAGTACTCTCAGAATGAATGTAGTGGGAAGTAGTGTGACCTGGAAGGTGTTTGATAGACGAATCATGATGGTCCCAAGACCTATAATTACATTTCCTAACATCTGCAGTTGCTTATACCAAAAATATTTAATTGTTGTATCGTAACTTAGCCCATGCTAGTGAAGTTACAGAAAATTGAGGTTGCCGTGACTCTTTAGGGAGGGATGTGGGTTAAAGGAAAATCTCTTGTTTCCAGTATTTGACACTGGCAGAACAAAAACTACACATAACCTCCGCCTGAAGAGCAGAGACATGTCAAACAAAGGCTGTCTTCAGTTGTCCAGAGACCGCTCAGAGTGATGCAGGTACCCAATGAGGAAATGAAAGAGACGGGTGGTAGACCCATCCTGGAGGATGGCTTGAACACAACAGTGGCTCCTTTGGGTCTTGGAACAGCCAGGCTACCTTGTGGCCCCTCTCTGTGGTTCCGCTGTCTGAGGCTTCACAAACCACTTCTTGCTCCTTTCCATTCATAGCGAGCACCAAACTGAAGAACTCTGGTCACCTGATTGACCTGAAAAAGCCTCAGTACTGCACATATCCTCAAAGTCCCTTCTGCTCTCAGAGTCGCCCTTCCTCTAACAGTGTTCCTCAACCCATGGAGGCTGTCAAGGTGTAAATCTGCCAAACAATCCCTTCTCAGATAAACATCTGCCATATTGTCAGCCATATCATATTTGTTCCAATTACATTTAGTTGACGCTGTTCCATCATGCGAAAACACTTAATCCAGGTCAAACACAATGATATCTTTGTTCTGCTGTGTTTGTCATGGGGAGGAAGTTGCTAAGAGAATGAATCAATTGCGTTTCTATGACCCCAGTATGTGTCTTTATGTAATATACTTTCTCCTCCCCCCCACCCCACCTCCCAAAACGATTCCGCTGCCTGTGGTCTGTTTTGGTCGTCCGTTATGGATCGATTCAAGTTCATGTGGAACTAAGCCATGGGCGGGCTGGGGAAATGTGAAAAACTGCTAATTGGATTCTCATGACGGTGATGCCAGACCACAGATCTAAGCTCTGTCACCCTCCTCTTCTTCCTTTTTTCCCATTGATTGATTGACCTTCTAGCCCTTTGACCTCCCTATCACTTGCTCCCTGTAGACACCTCAGTTGACCTGCATCAGATTTATAAACTGTGAATGATTCAGTACGTGCTCATATTTTGAGTGAGTGTGTCAAATCCCAGTTGTCTTAATAGAAATCAAGAGTGTCGTTAGCCACCTCCTGGCTATTCCTATCCTCCCATGAGAAATAAGTTTTATATATTTAAAGTATTTTTTTACTTGTTTATATATTTATTTGTTATGTATATTATGGTAGTTGTTGTGCATCTGGCTGAACAAGAGTAGAGCCCATCATTAACCCCCTGCTAGATATTCCCATCTTCTCATGATTGCTGAGGCATTTAAGAGTTTGTGACTAAGACATCAGTTTGTTTGTTTTCAAGACATCAGTTTGTTTGTGTGTGTTTGTTTGTCCTGACAGGAAGTTTGCCCCGCGCTGCTCTGTGTGTAAGGAGCCCATCATGCCGGCTCCTGGGCAGGAGGAGACGGTGCGCATCGTGGCTCTGGACCGAGACTTCCATGTGCAGTGCTACCGCTGCGAGGTGAGTCAGCCAGACAGTAAGACTGAGTTCTGTGTTTCTGTGCATACTGTAGTTCTGGATGTGACATAGTTGTGTGTGTGTGTGTTTGTGTTTGTGTGTGTGCCAGAGACGTTTAGGGCTCCTATTTCAATTATAGGGCAATGTCCAAAGGGCAGTCTTCCTCCCAGAGCCAATTTTAATCATTAAGCTAAATTGATAGTCAATAAGTCATATCAGCCATCATATCAAAAGACAGGGGCAAGACCTTAAGTCCAAACGTTGACGAGCTAGTTCAATACTCCATATGCCACACAAAAGCTATGATTTGTGCATGAAAACTTTAATTATTTCCACACTTCGCACTTCATCCAGTATTTGAATCAGGCCTTTAGATTTCTGTGAGGTGAGAGAACACATCATTCATAAGCTACACATAGTTCAGTTCAGCTTGCTTCAAACATGGACTAGATGTGAGCTTCCTCATGTCCTGTTGCCATTCATGTCAAGGCTGTCCAGTCTCATCTCCCACACTTTCAGCTTCTTAATGGCATCTTGGATTTAGCCTGATACATCAGCCGCTTTCACATTGTTTCACTTTGTGCAAAGCATCTGAAACCCATCGGTTGGTAAATGGTAAATGGACTGCATTTATATAGCGTTTTTCTACTCCTACGAGCACTCAAAGCGCTTTACAGTGTATGCCTCACATTCACCCATTCACACACCGGTGGCGGAGGCTGCCATGCAAGGTGCCAACCTCCCATTTGGGGTTCAGTATCTTGCTCAAGGACACTTTGATGGGATCAGGCAGAACAGCACCTCTACCTCTGCCACCTGTGCCACCATTGCCCCATTTGACATGTATTCGCTTCATGGTGGGCAGATACTTTCTGCTTCAACCAATCACTACTGTTTGGTTGTGATGTATGTTACGGGCTGGAACACACCATTTGAATTCAACGTGATCGCTTTCAGCCTCTGTTCACTTATTAGCCCATCCCAGCTCAGAGACGATGCAAACTGAAGCTTACGCCTGGCTCCCTGACGCTGTGGTGGAACTAAAAGAAATTGAGAGTTGACAACTAATCCATTGTCTCCACACTTGTCACCAGAAGTGTACGCAAACATACACACACACACACACACAGTTTCAGCATTGTACTTGTATGTGAAAGCCACGTGGCTGTGAAGGATCTCGCTCTCCAGGACTATAGCAAACATCAGACTAAATGTCCTGCAAGCACAGCGTGACTTGCCTCGGACTCCCCTCTGAGGGTGGGACAGTGACACCCCTGTGCCCTTCAAGAGACCTCCTCCTCCTCCACAGAAGGAGAGAAGAGAGAAACTGGTGGAGTGGGAAAAAGAAAGACAGTAAACCAAAAGAGGGGGGAGGTGGAGAGAGGGAGCATGAAAGAGATAAGGAGAGCTGGGGAGAGAAAGAGGAACAAAGCTGAGGAAGAGAGAGACAAGAGAGAGAGAGAGAAGGAAAGGGACCAGAGGAAGTGGTGGAGCAGCTTGTCAGAAGAGCTGTACCCACATGAATGCACTGGGGTTGGCAGGCTAAAAGGTCAGCAGTGAGAGAAGCAGAGCGGCTAAACGAGGCTCAAGGCCTGTGTTTTCCTCTACCCATGACTTGGAGGTCACATTCAATTCCTGTGAAGAGCCGTCCAATCATGCACGCAACAGAGCACAGAGAAAGAGAGAGACAGAGGGACAGAGAAAAGGTAAACACTGAGGTCGGATCAAATCTGGGCCTGCATACAGTAAGGAACCACTAAAACATTCCTTACAAAATAACATCAACAACAACAACAACAACAACATGTCTTTTACAAGGTCTTTACGTGTGGAGCTGCTGTATGTTCAGGTTTGGACACACACAGAGAAATGCAGCCTTTCCATTCATGTTGCTCACTTGTCTGTCTATGTGATCTAAGGCAGAGGGCTCGGAATAAAACTGAAACAGGCTAAACAGGCTAAATAGGCTCTGGGCCTCTAGAGCAACACTGACGTGGGATAAGAGAAAAAGTCATTCATCGCTGTTTGTGTTTCTGTACATACTGTAGTTCTGGATGTGATGTAACTGTGTGTGTGTGTGTGTGTGTGTGTGTGTGTGTGTGTGTGTGTGTGTGTGTGTGTGTGTGTGTGTATGTGTATGTGTGTGTGTGTGTGTGTGTGTGTGTGTCTGTGTCTGTGTGTGTGTGTATGTGTGTGTGGTGTGTGTGTGTGTGTGTGTGTGTGTCTGTTTGTGTGCCCTCCATAGGATTGTGGCACTCTGCTGTCGGAGGGAGACAACCAGGGCTGCTATCCGCTGGACGGCCACGTTCTTTGCAAAAACTGCAATACCAGCCGCATCCAAGCCCTCACTGCCAAGGCCACCACTGACCTCTGAACACACACATGCCACAAACACACAGACACACATAGACACACATGCGCTCACGCACGCACGCACGCACATGCACACACACACATCACACACACATGCACACATAGACACCATGGAAACACCTGCATGCACACAGCACATAGGCAGTTAAAACCCTGAAAACCCGAACCTGCTTCAAGCGAGCTCAACAGACGTATGCAAGCACACACAATCAGATTAAATCTATAATCTTAAGTATCCTCGTTAGTTAAACCTGTGCACCCACACCCACCCACATGTATTTTGTAAACACACACACACACGCACACGCAGACACACACACACACACCCACACACTTTTTCATTTTATAATGTTGCACAGCTTAGTGTCAGCAGTGGTGAAAGTATTTCAATCACCTCTTCTTTTTCTATGCAATTAACCTATGGCTCTACCCTGAGGCCTTTAGCATATACCCTGTTCCAATACCACAACACCTCCGTAGGTCTGAATGACTCACTATGGTACAGACATCAGTTGCATTCTGTGCCGTATAGTTGCTCCGCTTTGAATTCTGGAACAGGCACTCGTCCTTACTTGTTTGGACTCCTGTAGTTGACTGCCTTAGCCCACATTTTTAACTCTAAAGGGACCACATATTGAGTGTTGGGATGGAAGATTCTGAGTAGTAGGGTTATGTTGCATTGTTATTGTAATGGCTTGTGTTGTATCACAGTTCAATAAATTTGTTACATATTATATATACCTATTTGCCACAGGGCCAAACACTCATAACACACACACACACACACACACACACACACACACACACACACACACAAACTACGATTGCAGTGAGACCTGTGAAAAGTGTTTGTGTCTTTGCAGGCAAAAAAAGAAAGAGCATGGCCTCATGTAGAAGTGAAGTCCAGATAGCATCCAGATAGCCATCTCCCACACATGCAACAGAGGACAGAGAGAGAGAGAGAGAGGAAGTTGGTAAAGAAATGACCAAATCTGTGCTTCAGTATGTGAAGCTCCTACTAAACCGTTTTTTGAATGCTTCCTTTTTCAAAATGATCAATACAAAATGAAACACACTACACATACACTCACAGACACACACATAGTGACACGCAGTAGCTCTTTCAGCATTTCTTGTGCTGTTTCAGTATTTAAAGCATTAACCAAAGAGCTGTTTACTTCTGTTGCCGACCTTGATTGAATCTCCATGTTTCCGCAACCTTCAGACTTCTCAACCACAGCAAAGTTGCCTGGCTCTGTTTGATTGGAATTCAAAAAAGTAAATATGATGTCCTTATAAGTCCTTTTTTCGACTAAGCAGGCTCACTAGTGTGTGTGTGTGTGTGTGTGTATACAGTATAATACCAAGGCAACATGCATTAACAAAGGCCAGATGCGTTAGGAGTAAGATGTAGATGGTTGAAAACCTCGTCGAGATTCTCCTAGTGACGTGAAAGAGCCCAATTTTTAAGTTGTTGTCTGTGAGGAAGATCGAGTTGTCTTCAGGAGAGCAAGTGATGAACACACACTGCTGTTGTTTTTTAGACTCTGTTATGGGCTTGTGTGCTCATCTGTAGCAGGGGTGGGGAACCTTTTTGACATCAAGGGCCACTTCAGTTTTTATAACTTGTTTTAAAAATATTTTTTTGTTTTTGAAGTTATTTTTTGTTATTGAAGTTCCAAAGACCTGTTAACTGATCATTAGGCTACGTTACATGTGAGAGCATCTCTAGCGAGAACACCAATATTCAACAACAATTTTCTACACTTCTGTTATATATTACTTTCAACTCGGAAGTTTCAGTTAATCTCAGTGTCACATTCTGAATGATCTGAATAAGTTTAAAGATTATTACCTACATACCACATTCTGCAATCTCATAACACATATTCATTTCAGAGGGACGTTTTTTTGGTTTGTTTGTTTTCTCCTAGCCAAACGGCCTTGCCTCCATGGGCCGGATCATTGGCCTTGCCTCCGTGGCCGGATGTTCCCCACCTCTTATCTACAGCCTATCAGAGGAGCCTCTTTCTTGCAGGCCATAGTTACCTCAGACGTGTCGCTCTCTTTCCTTCTTGTGTCTCTGGCACAGACTGTGCTGGGTGCCTTACTGGAGCACTCCACTAGCATTGCCTAAATTATTTTTTTTAAGAGTTTTTGTTTTGTTGTTTTTGTTTTTGTTTTTCCCTGAACATGCGCAGCACTCTCACCTCTGGTGCAATAGGTACCATTGATTACAGTGAAAGTTAATAGTCACAGCACACACTCCCTGTCAGTGTCCGCCTGCTAGACAAATGAATGCCCCAAATGAGTGCCTCCCAGGGTCTGTTCATTTTGCTCATGTCTTCCCCTGTGGTGCACAACTGGGGCCAGAAACCATAATCCAACAACTTTTTTTAAACATCAATCTTATTTACTCTTTTATGAACAAGGAAGATAGTAATATCAATGAAAGTATTATTTTTTGGATAGGATGACATTGTAGAGCTACTCTGAACTTTTGACAATATGCATTTTTATATTTGATTGCATTGACACTTTATTAAGAAAGATATGCAAATATTTTAACTTTAAAGGAAATATTTAAATAGTTGGGGATACAGTAAAGGTTCACCCCTTGTCCATGTTGTTTAGTCATGGGTGTGGGCTGTGTCGGTAATCATGTGTGTCATTCAGTAATGATATTGCGTCGTAAATATTGTCATAAGAAAAAAAACTCTGAAATCTCCTGTTTTCGTTGAAGGTACTTTTGTGCGTCACAGAAGCCCCCTTGCCTAATTGCGTTTTCTGTAACTTTGTTGAAAAGTTTTTTTTTTGTTTTTTTTGACATCTACTACCTAACGTTTGCCTACAAAAATGGCCTGTCCAAATTGACAGATGATCTGATAGCCTTTTGTTCTTTGAAGTGTATAATGATGTTCCCTTATTTCCTTATTTGTGTGTGCGCAAAAGCCCTTTTTATTTCTTTTTGTTTATTTCTCTTCTAATGTTTCTTCCCTCACTGTCTATCACACATAATGCCAAACTTAGGAAATAGAAAAGAATGTGCTGGAAAAGGCCTAACAAGGTTTAACAAGGACCATATAGGCCAGCCTGGATCATAAGTCTATATACTGTAGCAGCAGACAAATATTTTGTGGAGCCTGATGAAGCTCCTCTCTGGAGCTTTTTTAGTGGAAACAGATTTAAACCCGATCAGGGCCAGTTTGGGGATCTAACGGGCACCCTACACTAAAATGCAGTGTCTTGAAAACAATAGGTCTCATTCACCAGTATCGTCCTAAAAATGTTCTTAAATTTATTCTTAATGCCCCATTAAAAACAACTGCAGAATTCATGAAAATGGAAAAAATTATTTTGCACGCATAGGTCACTGCTCAAGGGTTTAAGTTCTCTTGAGTGTGTGTAAATTCTAGATAAGAAAACATTGGTGAATACAAATCTTCTTGAAAACCGTATAAGTGGGCTTAAAAAACAATTTTCTTTGTAAGAAACATTGGTGAATGAGACCCAATGTTCTCAGTTTGCACACTGCATTCATGTGTATGACACTGTGGTCGTCTATGAATGATCCCACTCGGCATGTCTGCTGTCGAACAGTTGTCATGAGTATTAGTGTTATGGTTGACAGTGTTGGGACGGTGTGAAAGGTTAAGTTTGGATTGGAGCAGCATTGCCTTGTGACCTGCTACAAAATTTCAGCAATAACTATAACACACTCAAATAATTTTTGTATGCTCATTTTGTCAAGCGTTAGTCTTTGTACCTTCTTGTACTATGCCGTTTCTTCACTGCCGATTCTAGAATAGTTTTCATGTGTCTTTGCAAACACTCTGTGTTTTCCTAGTCTGTTGTCGGTTGTATCCTCATACCAAAGCAGAGAGAGAGAGAAAAGAAGAAGCTCTTGATGCCTTCTTTAAATGTAGATGAAGAATGTTACTGGCGAGGTCCTGGGAGACGTGTACAGACAAATATGAGTGCCTTTTAGTCAATAATTAAGCAGAGGCATAGGTGTCGTCATAGTCTCAGGTCCCTTGACACCCCTAAGCAGCACAATGCTTCCTCGTTCCTCACAGTCAGCGTCTTCTTGTTTATCTTCTTCTCTTTCTCCTTCTCCATACTCTTCTTCTTCTTCTTCCTTCAAAGTATCTGTGCCAGCTCTGCTGCGCGTGTAGATCGAGCCACTCACCATCTCTGAGAAAATGTGTGCTATCTATCAAGTGTGCTGACCTCACTAGCCCACAAAGTTGTGTTTCACGGTTGTTCCACAAGTGGGTAGTCTGTATTAGAAGAGTTTGTTAGAAGACTTCCTCTGGAACCCATGCCTATTAATCAGTTGTACACTCTCCTGTCATGCCACATTCTCCTGCATTCATATTTGAATATATTATGAATAAATGGCTTGGTTGCAGTTAGATACTAATGGAGTACAAATTGTTTCTAGTCATTTCTGCTGCACACTGTGTTTATGTTTATATATATAAAACCTTATATGGTAACACTTTAGATTAGGGCACACATATTTTCCATTAACTAGCAGCTTATTAACAAGCAAATTAGTAAGAAGTTAGTCATCTGCTTATTCTACCCAGTTATTCTCCTTCAGTAATATTTAGAAAAGATGGCCTATTCATCAAAACAAAGCCCAAAACTACAAGTACCTAATAGTGTCCAAATAAGTCATAAGTACGTCTTTTTGATTGACAATAGCTGCTCTGAGAATAACTGTTCCCATTGTACCTTACCTCACATTGACCTTACAAGTCTCTTACAAGCCCCCCTTCTGAGCAAAGCATATTGAGATCAAAATTAATATGCAACAACCATCTTACTATGAATAAATAGTAATTAGGAGTTTTCTATTGGAGAAAGTCTATTTAATGGCCGACTATGGGTAGAATAAGATCATACAGAATAAGGTATTAATAAACGGCTTGTAATGACTAACAAATGGCTAGTATGTTATTCATTTGCATGTTAATAAGTTGCTAATTAATCTAAAGTGATACCATATAGATAATATATATATTTTTTTTTCCTTTAGTTATTATATGCCCCAAATGACTATGTGGCAGTATCTGCAGCTGTGAACAAACTTCATGCTTTACAAAGCAGGACTTTAAGGAAGGCATCACTGTTTTGCATTAATGACCCATAGATACCATGTAGGTTTTTCTCTGGTCTCTCTGACACAACGCTATTGTTGAATTTTGTGTCAAAATGACTGTTAAGCCTTCACTGGCTGACAGCCTGGAGAAAGACATCTCTTGAGGCTCTGCCCCATGGCAACTGATCATCCGTCATTGAGAAAGTTCTGGATAATTCTTGTCATTGTTGTTTCTCCCTTGTACTCCTGCATCTTTTTCATGTCCAATAAAAAAAAATGTTTGTAAAGGCACCAGTCTTACTCGTCTAGTGTTGGACTTTGTCTGTGGTTTTGGTCACAAAAAGCTCTGGCAGATGACGCGCTGTTCCATTAGTAAGTAGTCAAGGCAAATGAATCTTCTTTACTTTTCTTAGTATCATTCATGGGCCAGCTTTGTGTGGAGTCGCGAAAGACAGATTCCCACCATGCTGGGAATTTATTTCAGACTTCACTGCTATTTCACAATAGGCAGCAAATGATGATTTTTTTTCATTGTTGATTAATCTTTTTTTTTTTTTTTTTTTTTTTTGCAGCCATACAACATTCATGGGAGGCATTATGTTCTTGGATTGTTAAAACTTCAAATGGGCTCAAGTTCAAAGTCTCTGTGACCGTAAAAAAAATCTTATTCCTGTGAACATAATGTCTCAAAAATGCCTTCAAGGTATCCTATACAAATCTGGGATTTTTTAACTATTGCCCTCCCCCCACAGTTTTTTCACAGATTTTTTGTTGTTATTTGCATCAACATCCTTAATTCTCACCAATACCTGTGGATTTGTTTGCAGCCAGCAATGATCATTT
This sequence comes from Tenualosa ilisha, assembly GCA_015244755.2. NCBI lineage: Eukaryota > Metazoa > Chordata > Actinopteri > Clupeiformes > Clupeidae > Tenualosa > Tenualosa ilisha. The sequence continues at coordinate 416,058 of PYXC01002463.1, read as the reverse complement.
TCAGAGTTATGTTGACTGACAATAACCTAGAAATCTAGACCCTCCCTGACAAATGGTTTTGCTGTGCAGGCATGTGTAGAAATGAATCATAGGGCCTCAATAGCTGTTCTCCCAGGTTTGATCAGACCAGTCACATCACTGTATCCTTGTGGAGTATTGCCTAGACATGGTGCTAGCTGTAGCTTATCAGGCTACCTATTGCGTGCAGAGGCAGCTTGAAAGACAGACGCTGATTCTGACCCTTGGATTGATCCCGGTCTATCAGTCATAGCCAGACCATACATTTTGATGTTATAGTCTTGCTTGTCAGGCTAGACTGACAAGGTAATGAATACTATATCATAAGGCTCATATGTAAATCACTTTCAGTTTCATTAATTGGCAAGGTTTTGATGGCATCTTGCAAGCTTGGCAAATTCTCCAAGAGACTATAGGGAGTGCTGAGAGAACCTTCATTCACCCCACAAGAAGCCATTTCACCATCACAGGGAATACAAGGTTGGCAAATGAACCTAAAATTCTTGCATAGTACACCTTAAAGGCACATTTTTCCCATTTAGAAGTGTTTACCTGAACTCTAAGATGGTCAAAGTCATGTACGTTATGTCATGTACTATGAGTACACGAATCAGTGCTTTGAGGCATGTTCTTCGATCAATCACATCGTAAGTCAACCAAATATTCAAGGAGGGACATAATTAGGATGCATTCTTTGTTAAATTAAAGTGGTTTGGTCTATATACATGATTAATAAATGTGATAACATACTGTTGAACAATGCCCAAGACATCCCAAGATATTCAGTCATGGAATAGAAAAGAAAGCAAAATGTCAACATTTCAGGAGCTGGAATTAGAACTCTGACAGTATTCTGTCTACTACTGACAGTTTGTGCTGTCCTGGATGCAGTCCGACGCCAGTGGAACTGGAGTGCAGTCCCCTCATAGCTTTTTTTCACCAGTGTTGGATCTCAGCCAAATCAGGGCCAGAATCGGCTGTTGGTCTGTGATGGCGTTTGCATGTGGCATGGTTGGCCCTCCAGCTCGGTCCTGCTGTGTTGTTTAGCAGCCCTGTAATGTAGGTCTGTAGGGCCTGTTGGATTTAATTCCCTCAATTTGTCATCTGTGTCTGTGTCTCATGACCAGGCAGTAAGTCACTGGGCATTTAATTGTGCGTCCTCCTCGGCACTAAATTGGAACAGTTAACCAGTGCCAGTGTGGGGATTTGGAAATGGAGAGAGAGGTAGAGAGAGTACGGATCCCAGTAGGATTGCTGCACTGAAGACTGGCACCGAAAATGCACATGAATAATTGAGGCAGAGAAATGAGGAGTGAAAGGAAGAGAGAGCGACATTCCTCATCATGTTTGTTTTTGCCTCTTGGCAGCTTAAAATCACTTCTCCAGAGCTTTCTGAGAATTCAAAGAAGTCAAAGACACGTCTCCTCGGGAAGATGCCATCTGACTTTAAAGGGGGCCTAGAGGCCTAGATCTGAAAAAAAAATCTATTTTTTATGACTTATTAAATACATAAGTCTCTTTTTGGTTAGGAAATTTCTGACCGAACATTCAGTACATTGCTTTTATGTTTTTGTACTTGTGTTATGTCAGAACATCAAAAAAGAAATGTAGAGCTTGTTCTAATTGAGAATACAGAGTACACGAGTGTCAATGAACTGGAGAAACATGAACTGCTCTCAATACATATACTCGGTGCTGTTGGGTAATATTGTCTTTGACCCGAACAAAAAAAAATAACAAAATAGAGCAAAAAAGATAAACAGTTCTTAAAAAATTATAAAGTCATCTTGAATTCCATTGATAGAGAGGGAGGTTAAACTACAAATTTCTGCTGTGATGTTTTGTCAATTATTGACCCAGATCCCATCGACCTGTTGAAATCCAATCATAGATCTAAAATAAATTTAACTTTAAACTCAGTAGATTTCTCTTCGAGTGCATTACAAATGACAGCAACCAAATATTATCGTGCTAAGCCATGACCATAAGATTCTCCTACTGTCTCTCGTAGTTAGCCCTTATGTAGTGGATATTATTTGCCAAAGCAGAATTTTGCATGCATTTTTATTTGTCCTGACACAATACATCTCTATGTAGTCAACAGAAGTGCTTTATTTTGACCGCCTCTATGTTTGTTTGTGAAGATGAATAACACAGACCGATAAACACAGATGCTGGCGGTGAATATTACTGTACCAGACCTCACATTTCTTTTAATGCATGTGGACGTGTGTGTGTGTGTGTGTGTGTGTGCGCGCTTGTGCTTGTCCTCCAGCTCCACAGCCAGAGAGCTGGCCAAGCGGCGCATTAATTTGCTGTTTACAAACAAATTGATGAGTGACGGCCCCGGGAGCTGACATGATGTACCTTCCAATTTCCTCCTGCGCGCAGCGAGCAGCCCTGCGGAGGGACTTGGGGGTGTGGGGGTGGTGGGGGTCTGCCTTGGCATTTCTCCTCGTCTTCTCCTCGACTTCTAATACTGCGAATTAACGCCTGAATTATTTACCAGGAAGTCGGATGAGCATGAGAGAGCAGAAAATGGGCCGCTATTATGCATAATCTCGCTCGCTCTCCGCTTGGAGAGGAAGAAGCCGTTCTTAGGTCAGATTTACATAACATTACAATGTGGGTCGCTGCGGTCGCGAGCAGAGCAACATTGTTAGCTTTTAAGCGCCAGCCCCCCCACTCCCCACCCCCCTCCTCTTCCTTCATCCTGCCCCACCACCCCACCACCCCACCCAAACTGCCCCATGCCACATTGCTTGCGCTCACCCCTTGCGCTTACATCAAGAGCATCGATTTTGCGGGTCTGTGCGTCCGCCAGGGGAGATGAATGATGTAACCACTGAGCCAGTTTGGCCCAGAGATGAAGCTCCTGAGTGAAGTCAGCATGAGCTGAGGGTGCTGCGGCTGTGAAGACCTTGCATTTCACATTTTAGACATTTCTCTCTTTCTCTCTCTTTTTCTCTCTCTGTGTCTGTCTGTCTCTACTGGAGGGTAAGGCACACGTTCGAGACTTAAACTTAAAAATGGACCCTGCATGGGATCTCCTGTCTTGAGTCAGATCTGTGCTGGGATTTGCTGCAGTTTAGTTGCTAAGCATGACACACACACAGACACGCCAGCAGAGTTCATGGAGTTTAGTGCTGTTCATATCAGGGTAATGAAGCATTCCAGCTCTGGGTTGGAGCAGCATAAACCCATGCTGAGGTCTAGTAAGAGCCACAAGGAATGAAAGGGGTGTGGGTGTGTGTTTGTGTAAGTAATGTAATGGTTGGTAATGGTGCTGGTGGAGAATGGGATTAATGAAGAACAGCTTCTTTTCTGATAAGCATCCAGCACTGGGAGCTCTCAGCTAGCACAGCACATTAAACCAAAATGGCTGTAAATCCACTGCACCCTAACTGCTGACTGTCGTACAGTACCTCTCCTTTCTGACCTGGTGTGTATTTCCACTGTCCCGGGGGCCTGGGAGTCTGAGCCGGTGCAGTGTAAGCTCAAGAGATGTGGGTCACAGGGGAGGAGGGAGAGCTGGAGGGG
>PYXC01002463.1:387500-410000 GCA_015244755.2 Tenualosa ilisha | reverse complement strand
GAAATGAGTGGAACAATGTTGATGGTGTCTATGTGCAGCAATTTCTTAGACCTCCACCGTCTCAACCAGTCTAAAACTGGTTCTAAAATTTTTAATAAAACTGAAAACTTTGAATGTTTTTACATCACTTTTACATAGCTGATGCCAACATCAGTCTATATAAACATGTCTTACTTGTCAGGGATGTTCTCAGACGCGGGATTCAAATTCAGATTGCTTTGATGGAAGAGAAATAGGTAGTCGTAAAGCCAAAGCCAGAGTGATAATGTGTTCCATGTGATAACAATAAATGTGATTTGTTTTCCTGTGAGAGGCACCAGTGTTTATAACAAAAGTGGCATATCCCTAAAGCCCAGACCCATACTTGTCTGGTTTGCCTCACGCCACCGCTGCTGTTTGTGCTCTGGCCTCCGGGGGCAAGGGTCAGTTGCACGAGAGAGAGCGCCTGCATAGGCTGCCACTGTCACCACTGCCGCAGGGGCTAATCTTTCCAACTCCTTCATTCTGGTCGTGTGCCTGGCTTACCCTCTCTGCCATGGCTGGCTTTGTTTTTCCCTCTTGCTGACTTCAAGTCTTGGGAGAAGAACGGCAATTAGAATAACAGCTAGCAGGCCGTTCATTAGTGTGTTTAGAAAACAAAATGATGAAATTACTTCAGGTAATTAAGCCCTAGTCGAGCACTGTGCTGTGGTATTGGGCTCTCTGGTTCAGTGTGTGTGCGGTATGGTATTCTTGACCTAGTGGAATAGGCATCTCCACTTGCCAGCAATGTAATAATCGATGCACACAGCTCCTCATATGCTCAAAATAATTGGTGAAGAAGAGTCGAAGCATCATAAGTAGGATTGCTTCAGGGCAGCAGCAAGATTTTTGGTGTGGTGTTTGTGTGTGTGAGTGTGTGTGTGTACGTATAGGCACCGCTCACATAATGCTCCATTGCCATGCATAAATCTAATTCAAAAATTTTGTTTTGATTTCCATAAACACTGACAATTTATCCTGTGAGTGTTCTTTTGATGGAGCGCACTGTTGCCAGCATCGTGTCAGTGGTTTATGAGACTGCACAGACTTAATGGTCTCCGAAAAAAAAAAAAAACACTTCCTGGAATAAATGTGGGTAGTTCTTTTATCCAATAGGCTTTTCTAACAAAACACACTCTATTGTTGGAAACAGTATCATTTTCCATATAAGTAACTAATAGTCTCGTCAGCCCCAACACTATATTTCAAATAAAGGAATGTGTGACTAGAGTGAAATAGCTCTGTGTTTATTTTAACCTTACTTGGTCTTTCTGTTCCCCTGAAAGGAAATCATTTTGCTCTTGTGAAAATCTACCTTTCTTCTTTTTCACATATCATCAAGTGGCATGTTCCCATTCAAGCTTCATACAGATGACCATATGAAATGAGACATTAAGATCGAAAGGTGGGATGTCATGCAGTTTATTTGGAAGAATATGGTAAATTAAATGTGTACTGTTTGAAAAAAAAAATCTATTATTTTTTTTTAATTTATTGATGGTCACTCTGTTGGTCCACCAAAGAAGATCATTTGAAAATGCCAATCAAAGCCAAACGTACTTGGCCCTGGACGTTGTGCCAATGGTCAGCTGTTAATCGGAGTCATCCTCAGTGGGTCTCCAGTCTGTGACCATCGCCCTCTTATGGGAGAGGGGGGAGGCTGAGGTACCTGGGGGACTCTGTGAAACATGCCGCTCCCTCTTTTCCCCTCCCTTCTGGGTCATCTCAGGCCAAAGCTCTGAATCTAGGACCAACGACGACAATAAAAGAAAAAAAACATGCGCTGTTGTTAGTCTGGGAGCTATGTAAGAGGATGAAGCTGGTCATGGGTTCACCCGGTTGGGTCATATTTCCAATTTCTTAGCTCACATATCCTGCGCAAAATATTTCAGATAACAACGGGTAACAATCTTTGTTACTTGAAATTACATAAAACCTAGGTTTACATAAATGTTATTTAATAGCTAATGACGCTAATGTAATAACACCTAAGATTATTGCACAAGCCTGAGAAATTTGACCCAACAGTACAGATCTCCTTACTGGAGGGCTAACAGATAATGAAACTAATAGGAGGCCTGTGCAACATATTTGCACTAATATAAGGTTTTGGACCATTAATATGTATGCTTTTTTTTTGGCAACTACATTCAGATGACTTCATACACCTTGTACCTGTCATGTCCAAAGTGTCTTCTTCACTTGATGAGCAGGACTCGTGCCAGGTCCTGCCCGCTCTCTTGTAGTAAAGGGGCACTGGACCATCAGTCCGTGACCTGATGTAGAATCTCGATTCATCGATCACAGACTCCTCCTTGTCAGAGCTGCGACTCCAGTCTAGTCTCGGCTTGATGCCGTAGATCCTCTGCAGTCTCTCCACACAGCTCCGACAGGGTTTGTCAGGGGCCAGAGACCTGTTGAGACGGTCCATGGCCTCAGCGTACTGGATGTAGTCCCAGTACCTGTCGCTGTCAGGGAAGTCTGGGATCCGGACCCCTTTCGGGTAGGGCATGGACCATCCAAGAAATTCCATCCTGGACTCAGCATCTGGGTGCCAGGCAGCTGGAGAGTCTCTGGGGCCCTCCTGCTGGTTGTCTGAGATGTTGGTGAAGTGGTGGATGGTGTTCTCGTCATTGTCATTTTCACCACTCTCCGTGATTATCCTCTCAAGGTCCAGCAGCACGTCATCTCTGACCCCCCTGATGAGTAACACAGCCACCACAGCCCTGTGCTCCTGATCCCTGTATGCAGGCAGGCTGTTCCTGGCCCTCAACGTGCAGGGGCAAGTTGCCTGCTCAGCTAAAGATGGAGAGAAAGCAAATTATGTAAGTGTTCTTTAAAACAGGAGAACAATATTATTCACCATAATGACTAGATTAGTGTCAAGTGTTTGCAATCACTCTGTAACAATTATGTATTTTCAGTGCTATAAAGTATACAAGAAAAACACATACCGGATAAATGTGACAGTGGGACCATGTTGCCTTTGTCAACTGCCAAAGATTCACCCAAACACAATATGAAATAAAACCAGTGTGTCTCCCCCAAGAGAAACAGAGAAATGGGTTTGGAGCAGACAACTTTATGATTTAGAATGTTTTCTTCAGGAATGTTTTGAAAGTTTCCATGCTGATTTAAGAATTGTTTTCACCACACTCCTGACATCACAATCGAGCCAACAGTTAGATTTAGAATACTCGTGACATCATCTTTGATGGTCTGACCACCATAGTAAAATATGGCTTTGCAATTAGCTGCCATGTGCAAGAACAGATACAATTGCCCTGCCAGAGGCTTTTTTTATTGCCGACTTGAAATGGAAATGAGTAGATGTTTATTGGAATAGACAAACACACACACACACACAAACACGCACATTTTTCATTTTTTCCCTCTCCACTTACAAATGTTTTTTCAAAGAATGCCACAGAAACCAATTACTGAAAACATTCAATTTGCCCAAAGAACAACCAGTAACCAGTACTAAACAATGCTATTAACATAATTATTGCGCACACAGCCTCAACCAGCTATTCAAAAGATTCAAAAGAAACACCAAAGATTATGACCACTGTTCACAGCATTGCCCCAACTGAAGTGGGATCTTAGAAGTGTGTACTAATGTCATGCACTGTTGTTAATTAAAAATCATTAAAATTTGTGATACTTGTGCTATCTTTTGTTTGAAATACATTTATCATTAGCACAGATGATTCCTTCCGTCAGACGTCTGACAGTCTTGTGCATCTTAGCCAATCCATCATGCTTCATGCCAGATGATTTTCACCGCATGCTCCACAAATACGGCTCTACCGTTTCTGCAATCAAAGACACAGGATGTGAATAGAATCTCAAAATAGAGACTAGGTCCTGAGAAAGTGACAGATTCATTCAGACCACTGGTGATGTCATGCACTGAGGACCGGTATGTTTCTCAGACTGTGCCAACTGTCATTATTATCAAATGGCCTCCCAACCACCCAATGCTTAAAATACAAATCAATGTATTGTTTACTGAGTTATGAATATATAGTGTTATTGCAAGCACTTTTTTTCTGAAATAGAATTTTAGAATTTTATTGACAACACAGCTAATATTAGTGGAATATGTTTTCACAACATCTAGCCAGAGAGGAGCTATAGAGCAGGTGCTCCAGAAATGCATTACCTTGATATACGATAAAGTTTTGGTGAAAAGTTGTTGACATTTTATCTAATCTGCCAATCAAATTATAGCCATGTTCCTGTGGCAACATGTTGATTGGCTGCGACAGTGTATACATAACATGTTGTTTATCTCCCCATTAGAGAGACAGGTCTGTACAATCTGTGTTTGTGGTTGTTGTTGTTATTTAAGTATATAAGTATATTAAGTACGCATAACTGACCGCTGGGAAGTGAACAGCAATTTACTGAATTTGACAAAAAGTTAATGGGACTAGAATTGCAGACTTCTCCTTTCATTACATTTGTTTTGCTTCAGGCATGAACCAGTCCTTTAACTTTCCAACTCGTCCCAACCACCACCCCTGTTCTTGTCAGAGTTATCACAACTGTGACTCACACAGTTGGTCATCAGTCCCCCGGTTTGTGTGTCTGCACTGTAAGTTTGTTCCACAGTAAAGCTGAAAGCATGCCACCAGCACTTTGCTGTGATGTGTGCACGTGTCTCTTCCTCAGCCAACACTACGCTGGCATTCACAGTTAGCATTACAGTTAGTGAGCCAACAGACCGAACAGGCATTCGTCTGAGCAGACTGGTCCTTCACATTTGCCAACAGCTGGCCTCAGCTGCCTGTCAGGCCAACTAAACGCATTAAGTCATCGAGTCTTTTCAGTCGTGGAAAGGTTTTGCCATATGCTGCATCACATATGTTGTGTTATATATATAGATCAGCATATGGATGATCTTCAGAAACTCTATGATCTGTGTGAGAGGTGAAAAGAGGTCACTGTGGGATTCTTATGGTCACTATTTTGAATTATTTTAGTGCAATCTCCAATATTTGCCCTTTGTGTTTCTTCACAAGGCATTATGTCTGGAGATGGATGTGGACATGTAAACTGAGTCTGAAACAAACAGTGACTCAGTGTAAATTATACATTTTCCTTGGAGGTTTAATATGCAAAATGTGCATTGCAGGGAAAGTGCACCATGGCCATGGACATGACCTTTGAACTCCAGTGTAAACCCAGTGATGAGCAGCCATCAGAATCCCCATAGTATGAGACTCTTGCATCCCAGACCCCAGCCAGATCTAAGCCAAATTGGGGCCAGATATGTACAGAGGTCATCCAAGGTCCAGCCTGCATTTGATTCTAGGCCATGATTCCCCACATGGTGCCCATGTGGTGCGTTCTCACAGGAAGCATAAATCAGTTTTAGCAATTAAATTGTGTCCTTTCACATGAGTTCACGGGCCATACCATGCCATTTTCCACAGCATGGCGCACACCCCACATAACCTTACCCAGTAAGCCAGGCTGACTGATACCTGTTTTATATGCTGCACAGGATCGCCAGAGAGATCCAGCTAAGCCTCCGGACTTTACTTCAGGCCACGGGGACATGGTGCCCCAGGTCCATCTCAGAGGCAATCAGGTTCTCATGGTTTTTAAAGCACCACCACGCTCTTACCTTTTAACCTCTGGAAGAAAATGCCCAATGCACTCCACCTCCCCTCTGAGCAGTCATTCATGACTTGATGTCTGTGCTGTATTAAAATATGGATTCAAGTGCTTAAATGTTTACATTTTAAATTGGTTGTAATATACAGGGTAAAACACCCTTTCTTCTACTATTACCTTAATGTTCAGGCTTGTAGGCCTATTAGATTTGAACATTTTTGTCCAAATCTTTGTCAGTGTATTATCTATATTGGACACAGTGTTGGGAAAGTTACTCTAGAAATGTAATGTGTTACAATTACAAGTTACCCTATCTAAAATGTAATAGTAATGTAACTATTTTAATTACTTTGACAAATTAACTACTATTAATTATAATTTATTACTTTTGCACTAACATTTTCAGTTTTTGAAACCTGACAGGGTTAACCTTGCAGCATTACTCAACACTTACTGCTGCCTTTTAAACTCCCTCAACACAGTCACGGCATTGTTGGATTTCAACACCTCAACGCCGTTTACTTTGAAGTCATGTTGATCTTTGACTAGCTGTTAGATGTTAAATCAGATATTTGACATTCAACATTTGGTGAGCATCACTAAATAAGCAGCTGTCTATTTGTGTGCGCCTGCTCATGGGGTAGTCGAGTCCAGGATTTGGACTCGAGTCCGACTTGTTCCTTAATTCTATGGACTCAGTCTTGCTTACTGATGACTCAGACTTTTGTGTCTACTGTTCGGACTCAAGGAAGGACATCGATTATTTCTCGTTTTTCTCAAAACTATGGGCTTCAGTTCTTTTCTTTTAATTTTAATTTAATGCAAAGGGCTAGGCCTACATTGCAGTTTCTGTCTGGCATTTCAGGCCTCCTGGTAACTGCAGTTCAGACCTCTTGTGGGCTGTAGATCTAGTAGAAACTGTGTTGTGTTGCCAGTATAAACATGATAGGAGAACCAGACATATCAGAATAGTATCAGACTTTCAGCTGTAAATGTAGAATGTTGTGCACAAGAAAAAAAACAGTTAACCAAAACTAATATTATTGAGCATACAGTCAATGTTTCTGCAGAAGATATTCAGATGTAACTGAAATTGTAATCCTAAATATTTCCTGAAAGTAACTGTAATTTAATTACACATTTTTTTTCAAAGTGATGTAACTGATTACTGTTACTTTTGTTTTGTAATTAAATTACATAATTTTGTTACATGTAACTTGCCCAGTCTATGGGTCATGGCCAGACCCTACATCTTGATGTTATAGTCTGGCTTGCCAGGCTACCCATGACCATAATCATTAATTAAGCCTTCCTCTATTTCCCATTGCTTTCACTGCACTGCTTTTATAGTGCTTTCTTTGTTTCACATTGCCCAATTTACTTTAAGACCAGGAACATTCAAATGTGTCCATCACTGAATGTATTTTGTTTTTTTATTTATCACTGATAAAAAATTATACCCAGCAGCTGTAAACAAAGCCAGTGGCACAAATAAGGTAATGTTAGGTCAAACCTGAAAAAGTATAAACCAGAAGCATCCATTTAGTGTTTGAAGCCTGTTAACTTTGATAATTTGAATTTTTAGCAAAATAAATGTTTTACGACATGAATAATGTAAGCCTTTCTTTTAGGCTGACAATTTCTTAAATACCCAGGGCATGTCTATATATTTGTAATTTTAAAGTGAGGAGCAGTGCGCTCAGAAAGAAAACAGTCCCTTGTGTCTTGAATTACTTCCATGACTGAAAGAAATAAAACAAGAGACTGCCTTTAAAAAAAAAACAATCCCTGGACTGAGAAGTATTTGATCACACATAATAAGTCCAGCCACAAATGGTATTAAAGCTTAAAGCGCATATCCCTTGGATCCAGAACAAAGGCAGTTGACACACTGGTGTGATTAATTATTCAGATCAAACTTGTCAAACTTTCTCCCCACCCCTTATTTGAAAGCGTTCATATTGCTCAAAGATTTCTAAAACTCACTGGGCTTTAGCTTTGCAATCTCCCTTTCTATCGCCTTATCATTCTCTCTCCTTCTCTCTGTCTTATTCTATCTCTCCCTCACTCTTGCTCACACACACACACGCACATCTCTGTCTTGCAGATTTCTCTGGAAACTCTGTCTTTCTCTGGTAATCTGTGGCATGCTATACCACTTCAGTGCAAATGCTTGAGCCCAGTGTAATTGAGTTGAAAGGTCTCTGGTGATGTTTAAACATTATTTGATTTAGAGCTTATCATCATGAAGGGTCTCACCTGTGTGTTTAAACATGTTTTGAATTAGAGCTTACCAGCATGAAGGGTCTTACCTGTGTGTTTAAACATATTTTAATTTAGAGCTTACCATCATGAAGGGTCTCACCTGTGTGTTTAAACATGTTTTGAATGAGATCTTACCATCATAAAGGGTCTCACCTGTGTGTTTTTGTGCTTGGATGATTTTCAGGAACTGACATCCCTCTAAGTCTTCCAGTATGCCACATGTCTGAGATTGAGCGGCTGTTCCTAACCTGCAGCTGGGTTACTGGAGTGGCGGTTCTTCATCACATCATAATCACATCTTAATGATAGCCACCTCACAGCACCATGCGGCTAAGTTCTGGTCTAGTCCATGTGTTTCTCTCTCAGGCACCAGTATGTGCCAGTGTGTTCCCTTTCCTTTCCCACCACACCCTCCACCGCCCCCAACAGCTTCAAGACTATGTGGCCTTTACACACACAATTTTGTCAGGGATTAACCAGCAGCGCTTAAAGGGATTGCCGGATTTCACAGATTACTGTCCTGACATTTGTAAATAAACAGTGGAATTTGTGCTCCGCAGATCATGACTCCTAATCAGCCAAGCAGCTTAAACCCAACATACCAATAAATTAATTAAAAGATGCTGACTCCAGGTTTGACAGGAGACTGTGCAAAACTGCTGTGTACAGACGATTGCATACCCATTGCATCATGGGGAAGTGGGGAGCTACAGTATGCGCATGAGAGACTGTTCGAAAAAAAAAAGATACAAGGGATTACGCAGTATCTTAATAAGCATTCACTGTACAAGCATACTCATTATTTATGCATCTGATCTGGGTCCTTACAAGGGATTCTAACCAGAAAAAATGTGATTTACTTGGGAGCTGAAGTAGCTTTGCTTTGCATCCTGGATTGAGATCATGGACTGTAAAGGAAGCGCACAAAAAGCCCTTAGTGTCATAAAAATATCTATATTTGCGAGCGAGAGGAGATTTCAAACATACTGAGGCAGTAAGTATGCACTGAGTCTTTGACCCTCTCTTATTCGAGCTGAGGAGAAACAGAATCTGGGTCAAAGAGGTGAACATCTGGCCATGGCTCACAGCCAGCAATTTGTTCAAGCGGATTTTTGGTTAGAAATTTTTTTTTTAAAAATAAATAAATAAATAAATAAAAATTCCTTGGAACGGCCTGCCTTTCCCTGTCCCCCATAAACAACACCCTTTTTTTAGGTTCCAAGAATTCTTTTTGCGTGTTGTTTTCTTTAAGCCTTAGCCGCCCGGGGCCTTTGTTACAAAGGCATCTCTTTAAGGATGTATAAATCAGCTGTGTTTTATAAGGACTTTGTTCTTCAAAGCTTGCAACTATTTTTCCCTCTCTCTCTCTCTCTCTCTCTCTCTTAAATCCCTCACCCCACCTTCCAAATGCCACTCTTTTCCTTTCCATCCTCCTCTGGCCTTTTCTTCTGAAACACTGACGATCCACTGAAGAGCATGTTAAAAAAGAGAGACATTGAACCCTGCTGTCAGAAGATATAACTGCCCCCTTGTCAATGCACCCTTAAGAGGACAGTACCTTTGTGTCAGGAAACACAGAGTTAGAAATAGAGGGAGTGTCCCGTACAGAATAGAGGCTTCTTTGAAAACACTGCATGTAGAAAAAGGGTTATAACAACTGTAGGAATCAATCACACCTGCTATGCACAAACACCTGTATGATACATCTTTGTAGAGACCTAGCATATACATTTCATGCTAATATGGTACAAAGCCCTTCAGTATGTAAAGGAAACAGTCATGCACAGTGGATATAGCCATCAAGGTACCAACAAAATGAAGACACTGTACATGGATGAACAGTGTTTATATCCATACACTAATGAATGAGAAACACACAGAGTACCTATTCTATTTCAGGGTTTATGTGCTGTTAAATGCTGTAACAGTACTGACACCAGTACACCTTTCTAGTCGGGGACATTCACAGAGATGCTTCACACTATCCAGACTGGGGACATTCGCAGAGATGGTTCACACTATCCAGACTGGGGACATTCACAAAGAAGGTTCACACTATCCAGACCGGGGACATTCACAGGGAAGGTTCACACTATCCAGACTGGGGACACTCACAGAGATGATTCACACTATCCAGACTGGGGACATTTACAGAGATGGTTCACACTATTCAGACTGCAAAGTGGATGTAATATTACATCAGGCTTTTTTTCTTGAGTAACCTCTGTAGCCTAGGGGTCGTATGGGAAATTAAAGAGTGGCTAACACAGAACTTCATGCTGCACCCCCCCACCACACACACACACATACTTTCATGTTCCCCCACTCTGTTGAATCCTAATGGACTCCAGTGTGATTCATCCGGGATTGGATTTTTAAACTCAAATGTCTTCCTGGGCCATTTGGCTATGACCATCCCAATTCATTTCAATTCTGGCTTGGCCGTCGTTCAGTTCTGCACCTCTCAGATAAAGCTGACTGGGGTGTAACAGCTTCTGTCCGTCCATAGGCGATATCGGGGCTGTCCACCGCTTCACTCCCAGGCATAAGGTGCCTCTTCTTTCCTCTCAGCTTTATCCTCTCCTCACCTCTCTGCTCCCTCTGTCATGAGCATCTGGGGATTATTTTGCACCATCGGCTTCCCTGCTTTCCCATCTCCTCATGGTTTAATTGTTTCCCCTCCCTATTTGGTGCGCTCTGTAAACTAACACTCACCTTTAATGCTTTATGTACTAAACAACAGCCAGTTACTCACTTACTTACTCACACACACATTTAAATAAATCAGTTTGACTAATTCTCCTTCTTAAAAGCTATAAGCGTTTCTTGTCCAGATAAGATCCTTGACAACACCTCTTTCAAGGTATATTTACACGGTAATATTGTTCTTCTGTTAAAATTATTACTAAGTATTACAATTATTACTAAAATTGTTGATATTTATTTCTAAGGATGATGTTTAAAGTTGTTATTGCTTGTAGCTTTGTTCAAAAGCATTTGCCAAGAAACATAACCATGTTTGCCACCTGGTGGTCTGTGATCTTGCAGCCATGAGGTACAAGGAGTTTGCCATATGCTTAGAGAGCCTTGGTACACTCAGGTTTGGTTATAGCCCCTAATATAAGGATAATTTTTTATGAAAGCACACAATGTTAAATGTCAATGGTCTGGGTGACAGCATCTTTAAGAAGTGTGACTGGCACTTGGGCCATATATGCCTGAAGTGAGGAAGCTAAGAGCATTTCCACACTCAACAAGTGATGAAAGTAGAGATTAAGGTTTAATAATCCTGAGCTGGATTAATAGCTAAAACAAATTCTACTTTTGTTTTTTGTTTTTTTGTTTTTTGCTATTATTTTTTGTTTGTTTGTGTGTTTTTAGATAAGTGTGTGAAGAATAACAAGACCCAGGCCAGCTCCACCTTCAAGGCACTGTCTCCTAAAATACAGACTATGCCAGACCCGACATCCACATCCTGTGAATGGAGGAGATGTATCCAAAATATGGACCTAATCTGTGAGTGGTCCCAACACAGATGATGTTTTAGGAGAGATGCTCATCCGTCCATATGACTGACTCCTCTTCAGGCTCGGAGCCAACATCAGCAGATGACCAGACTGCAGATGGGTGATCACCCGCACTGCTTTAACCCTTTGAATGACAACATGAAACTCCTTATGACCTACCTGGTCTGCAATTTGCAACCACGAAAGTTGCTAACTTACTTCGCAGCTACGGGATTGGAAAACACACTCCTGGAGACAAACTGGTAGACTGGGGTAGGACTGAGCCATAAGATATTTGGGTTTGGTTTTGTTCATTTGCCAGAGCTTTACTGATGATGATTCACTGCTGTCTGGTTATGAGAGAGGAATAGAGAGGTCAGGTAGCAAGGGTTCATGTGCATATCCTGAGATAAACTGGTAGCCTTGGGAGCATTCAACTGTAAGACATTTGGGCTCAGTTTATTTAGTTTGCTATAGATTCTTTGTTGTATGTGGTGATGACTCACTATCTCTGTGTGCCAGACTTCAGTAGACTCTACAGAGCAGATGCCTGATCTCCTCCTTTGATCCAAGCTATGACACATTAAAAGTAATTTGAAAGAAGTAGACTACCTTGAAGCTTGTCATTGCAAATATATATATATATATATATATATATGGGCCTATCCTCTGTAGATTTCCATTCACTTGTACAGACTGTAGATTGGGTAATCACTTCTCAAACACACTGAAATATGGGAGAACAACCTGAACGCATAGCATACCACAAAAAAAGGAGAGAGCTATAGTTTAAATAGCAAGCAAAGCACAAAGTTTAGAGTCTAACTAAAGTAAATCAAACATTTAGTGAAAAGCATTTGCTTATTTAACAATATGTGCAAACTTGTGAGCAAAGACATAGATGGTTCAACTCCGTTCAGCGCTCCCACTTGCCACATGGTTAACTTTTGTCCATGCGGCACGAGACACTGTGCCGCACGTGTTGCCTAGTATGCCCTTTGCCCGTCATGTAAATCATGGCCCAGTGACTGAGATGTGTAACCAGGAAATACAGCTGCAAGCAGTTTCAGCAATTTTCTGAGAAGACTGATAATTGGTCCTCTTTAAAGCACACTGAGGGGGACCTCAAGGCTGTTGTGTGATTAGCCACTAATTGGCTTGTTAGCTAGAAATCTAAGAAAGCAGGCAATACTGCAAAGGACCCAGCCCTTTTCCTGTTTTCTAGATAGTGCAAATTAGTGCCACAATGTAGCAACAAAGCTGTCTGCCCTCTCAGTCCAAGAGCCTGTTTACACATGGTTATCTATAAAAACCATTGCTGTCAATGTTACCATGTGATTAATGTAAAAACTTTTTTTTTAACGCAAATTAATCATGCCACACTTGCCGCCAGTGCCCTCCTCACTTTGGCTTTGACATGCAATTGATATAAACATGGTCAGCACAGAAAGTCTGCAGCTGCTGCAAACTTCTGCCTAACTTGTAGTAAATGGAGTCTTTGGTCTCTTTTCTCTTCTAAGGTTACATAAAGTGTACAAGTCACTATGCAGAAGTTCAAAACGCGCAAGACCAGTTCAAAGACAGCTGTTCGAGTTTATCTGAAGGTTGATTGCAACTCTGCTGCGCACTGACATGAGATGGCAAAGTAGCCAACAGCCTACCCTAGTCTTAAGTTCTCGTTAAGATTTCGAGAGCTTTGTCCTGAGAATGGAAGAGTTTCTCTTTGACATCATTCGCAGAATACAAGCAGCCTAATGACGACTGTAGACGGCTGTGCTTCATAATATGGCATTTTAAAGGAGTCTACAGACAAGTTGAATGAGAGTAGGGCCTACAAGGAAAAGGCCAAACTGTGGTAGATTTGAAGCAAGGGGGAGTGTGAAGAATTTGCATGCCTGAGTGCGAATGCAGCAAATGATTAAAGATACTGGTCGATCTTTCAACCCCGTCATTTCAAAAGTAACTCACAAGGTGAAAAAGATTGGGCAGCCTGTCATAGACAACCTGTGGCAACTACACTTGCTTCATGCTAGGTGTGAAGGACACCAAGGAGCACCATTTTGATGAAACCTGCACTAACCAGGGGTATGTGTGACCTTCTTTCTTCACAAAAAAATAAAGAATTCTGAAACTTTAAATGAGTGACTAATTGTGATTATTCATGACTAACTTAAATTTTCTGTGGTGATTAGATAATTTTTTTCATCGATTGACAGCACTAATAAAAACATGTATTTATCTATGCAGTTGCAACTATCATTTGCACGTAAACAGAGGTTTCAGCCACTAAGAATGGCTACTTTTGAAAACCCCAGCCAAAGTGGAGATCTCTGAAAACAGATGTCATGTGTAGATGGGGAAACCAGTTTTAGCATTGTGAGTTGGCGTCTCCTTTCGGTTTTCAGACCTCTGCTTGGCTATCTATTTGTTTGACATGTTTTTGACAGCCTTCCCTGACTGTTTATGAGCATCGTGTTAACAGAATTATTTTCTAATGTGGAGGAAGAGAATATACCCGTTTTCATAAACACCCAGGCACGTGTAAATGTGCTGGATCACAGGGACAGCTTGCTTTATACCAGCTGATGATGCCAACCCAGATGCACAGACATAGACAAGAATTGTGATGTTGTTTGAGTTTGTTGATCTTCCATGTGGTGATTTATGAGATTGTATCTTAAGCTAGACTCCTGAGAGGTGAATTTTGAAGGGGGTGGGGGTGGGGGGGGGGTCACTCCAGACACCAGATGTCTATGCCCTTGCCAGGGAGTCTGCCCAGACAGACTAGCATCTGATTCTGGTTAGGCTATAGCCCTCGACTGTGTCTGTTTGGGAGAGCCTGGGAAGCATGAAGCAGGATCCACCTCAGTGTGCGATTCACTTGTTTTGAAGTTGCGATCCACTGTCGTTGTTACGCATTTACAAAAATGGACAGAGACCAAGGGAGCCCTGGGAAGGCGTTTTGTGTAGAGTTCAGACACTATTTTTTTTTCCAGAAACTCACACTATTTGTGGAAGAGTGTTTTGCTGTGTTTTCTTGGCAATGTGTGTTACTGTCATTGCTTTGGAACAGATGGCATGAGATTGTGTACATGCTGAGTTTGGCTGCTGCCGACACTCCAGATGTGGGAATCTGAGGCAGTCCTGAAACATTGCACTGAACCATCCTGCTGCCTTGCAGATCTTCTCATGGTTCATGAATTGTTTTGCTTGAGAGGATTTCACCTGTCAGTGGGTGGCTGGTTGGGTGTCTCATTACTTATTACCATTCCATACCTTTACCATTGTCATATTATCAAACTTCAAGCAATGCAAGCAAGCTTTAGTGAAAAACAACAACAACAACAACAAAAAAACTTTGATTTCAATTGGAGTGTTCTGATTGGACATGACGTGAAGCATTTACATTTACATTTACATTTAGGCATTTAGCAGACGCTTTTATCCAAAGCGACTTACAAAAGAGGATAACATTCAAGCTACAACACTTCAAGTCAATTAACAGAGGTGTGAATGTGCCTTTTGGCTGGTTAAAGACCAGACGTGCAGCTGCATTCTGGATCATCTGTAGCGTCTCACTGCACAGACTGGTAGGCCTGATAGGAGGACATTGCAGTAGTCAAGACAAAAGATAACCACGGTCTGAACCAGGAGCTGGGTTGCATGTTGGGTTAGGTACGGCCTGATCTTCCTTATGTTGAATAGTGAAAAACGCACGACGAGCCACAGAGGCAGCGTGATCTGCAAAGGTCAGTTGGTCATCGATCATGACACTAGGTTCTTGCCACTTTGGTGGAGAACAGACAGGGAGTCGATCTTGATACTGATGTGAAGCAGTGCTGCATGACACAATGCGGTACAATTTTTCGAGAGAACGTTTATCACTTGTCCAGCCTCTATTTTATTTCCATTGCTCAAGTTGCTCTGCTAGTTTAAATAAGAAATCTGACAAAGTAGGACGGCATATTAAATGCAATTAGTGTGGACATAACATTCAATGTTATGTTGCAGGCTGAGGCTCTGACGTGACACCTGTCTCAGTCTTATTTGTTGACAATTATCTTTTTTATGTCATCCCACCTGATTGAACCCATGACCCAGCACCCACTCTTGTTTTCACCCTTTCCGCTATTTTGTACCTTTCTTTTCACCTTTTGTGACCAGCACTGTGCTTTGTTATCTGGTACTTTTTGTTTAGTCTTTAGTTTAGATTAGTTTGGCATTTTTAAGGAGCGCTTCTATTCAAATAATGCGCTCTGACTGATCTGTTTGCTTATGAGACTATAAGCTCTAGCTCTATGTGAAGGTGATGGTGAGACATGGAGGAGTAGCGTAGTCGAGGATCGAGATGGCTTGAGGGGGGCCATGGGCCTGCAGATGGCTACACTCCGCTGCCAAGGTTTGGAAGGAAGCGGCCCTGCCTACCAATCATTTTGGCTGTGCAGTGATCTCCATTCTCACATGGGTGGACCAAGTAATGCCATCTCCATAACCACCTAGGCTGAAGACGATACCCTATGCCATACGCGACGACATTACTCCATCCCGACTTTAAAGCAGCCACGTTCTCTGGAAAGTGCTGGATACAAACTGACTAACCTCGTCTGGGTCCGTAGGCTAAATGGATCCTGATTCCATATGGACTCATCTTTTTCTCTTTTATTGAGTTAATGCTCTTTTTTGCAATTTCACTACATGTTATTTGTATTTCAATGCATGTGACAATAAACTCCTTGATCCTTCATCCTTAAAAACTTGGCAATGAAAATCCGTCTTTCCATCTGCTGTTATGTGCACTCAGAATCCTGGAAAGAATTCTAACCAGCTGTAGGTTCACAACTTGAGGTTGTCAAAAGTCCATGTCTGTTCACAATTATTCACATTCATTGTCCTGCCTTGTTGTTGTAAACAGAATGAACTGATCTTGTTACTCTAGCACCAGTGTAACCACAAGAGAGTTCACCAGATGATGCTAATTGACACCATCTCTGTGTCGGGTGTGTTAAGATGATTATATTGGTGCAATTACTGCATCTTGACCTGAACAAGAAGGGTCAAATGCTGCATGGCTCAATTCTATTGGACTGAAGATTGCAGGGATGGTTGGTTTAAGGGGTGCCACATTACTCACACTTGTGCTTGCTTGTTAACGTGGAATTTATTATTTTCTCAGTTTAGCAGGACAGCGAACTTACATGACTTATTCCATGCGATACTTCTCAGTCTCCCATTAGCTACGTCATTACCGTAACCATCTAAATATACAAACATATTGGGCACGTTCCCTCTCTCTCTCAAAACCCCAAATAAAGCATCATCATAAGTCAATAATTGAGTCTGAATCTGAGAGGTGGTCTGATTTCACAGCCCTAGGTCAGACTGGCAGCTCCACCTCATAGAACAGGCTGTACAGATGTCCTCTGTCTAGTCTCTGGTGCTGTCAGCCCAGGGATGCTCTGTTGTCCCTAGTGAATAGCATAGGGCATGGACTGTTTATTGGCTGTGTTGGGCTGTCCTCTAGCTGTGGATCTACAGGCTTGGTGGTCTCAGGAAGAGCCTGAAGATGCCTTCTACTGCACTGGAACACTGTGCCATTGTTAATCCAGACCATGGAAGATTGTGGTTCTTCCGCCTTCCCCACCACCTCAACAAGAGTCTTCCATCCTTTCTCTGTGCATAGCTTAACTCACACAGTCTAGTCTGTGGGCAGCCCTGGGAGAGGGTAGGCAAAGTGTCAGTAGTTATAGAATCACTTTTATTCAGACATGGTCATGACTGACTGGCATTGCTTGTCATTTTTTTCACCAATGTGTAGACTGCATTTATTCTCTTTATTAGACCCATTCATTTAGCTATGCCACCCCCCAGTAGGTTCTGTGGAAACTGGTCCTAAATGGCCGTTACCCACTGTCTGTCCTTTGTACAGACTAGAGGCAAGGAATTTGCCTTTGCACTCTACTTCACCACCTGGGCTAGTGGTGTTGACTGTAGTCTTGGCTAGTTGGGGCTTACGTGGCAGCTTATTGTATGTTCTCTCTGTCATGAGGGTAATGTCCACACCCATGTCTATTTTAAATTCAACCAGACTGCCGAAAGAAAGTTTGATCGTCATTATTCATTTCTCCTTGTGCCAAAGCCATTAATTCTTTAGCCATCTTAGTTTTGCTACAACTATGCAAAGTTTTAAATCATTTGAATACCAATGGGATACATAACCCGAAAAACTTCGTGTCCTGGCCTGAAAGTTAGCACATTCGCATAGTCCAATAGCCATACCGTGGTCCGCTGTCACAGTCAGCTGTAGGCTTGATCTTTGTAGCATATTATTAGATGTTAAGCTTTATCATCCCCTCCTCCTCTTTCTGTCTGCAATATCTGTTATATTTATCCAATTTGAAAATGTTTTGTGGTATGGAGTAAATTTTGAACATGATATAGACAGGATTAACAAAATAATAATAATAAAGATAAGCGTTTTTCTCTTTGTTTACTCATAAATCCATCTGGCATTTGTGATGAACCAAGGAATTAAAAAAAAAAGACTTTAATTGTCACATTTCTGGTGATTTAATTCTGCGTAGACTTTATCTCCGATAGACATTCAGTCATTAAAAAGGGGTGCTGCCCCGTACCAAAATGGCGTCTCTGTTGACACATTCATTCCCTTAGATAGGAGTAGTCAACGCAACATCTAGTGTATATATATATATAGCCTCCATGCCTCCATTGTTTCTCCATTATGTTTTCACCTAGACCAAGTTCGCTAGCGCTCACACATTTCATCTAATTAGTCTCCCATCAAATGACATTATTGCGCAGATAAAACAGATTCTCACCTATCCTCTTCGTCTCCCCTAAAAAGCACACATTCATGACATATCAGATGGTTGCAGGACTTACGGCCCCCTTCCTCCCTCGTTAAACACTCATCAAGTGTATCAGGCTTGAGGGGTTTTGAAAGGCGCATCAGGAAGAAATCCAATACGAAACATCCCTACAGTGAATTACCATGACCTTTTGGTTGCTAGGGTACACAGCTAATTCTAATATGTAACTATGACAACCCCTTACCTCTGCATGGAGGCATGACGCACAGGGCACATTGATCGTGGAGTGTCCATCTTTTGAGTGTTTGTGCACAGCGATCGCTACTTCAGAGGTTCAGGTCAGTCTCCACAGGTTATTTCTGTGGCTATCCTGACATGTAGACGTCTTTACACAGAAGCACAGAAAGCATCATAACAGCACAGAAGTCACAGAAAGCATCAAACGAAAGCATCATTTAGGAGAAAACAGTTTTGTGCATTTTCTTTTGTCTAGTCCTTTGTTGTGTTGTGCATCCAACCCAGCTAACAGGATTTTGCCTGTGCAAAAAGTGTAAATATCAAAATGGTTTCATGATGACATTTTAATGTGTAAACACGAATCTAAACAATGTGCCTGATGTAGATGTGGTGTGAATGTATGTCCAAGGATGACCATCTGCAGATTCTCTGGAACATTAAATTGGTCCCAGATGGTGTCAGCAATTAATGACCTTACATAGTTTTACTGTAATTTCTCTAATGTATTTGAAACTGAAGCCGCGTTTATTATCAGTCAACATAACTCTAAGAAAATAATCATCATTGGTTCCTATTCCTTGGCTGCAAACAAATCCACATGAATTGGTGAGAATGTACAATATTGTTGCTATTTTATTTAATAATCAGGTACTGTAGGGGGAGTTTCAGAAGTTAAAAAAATCGCAGCCTTGCCTGGTATGTCTTTAAATGCTAATTGTAAATGTCATAAATGACAGAAAGAATAAACGACACCCATTTACAACTTAGAGCTTAGTTTATGCAGAGGATTTGCAATGGTTGTTATCAGACAGATTTTTACTTTTTTGTAGCGAAAACTAGGCATAATGTACAAACTCCATCTTCAACATTTCAGGAAAAAGTCTAATTGTACCATCTGAACGCTTACAGTGCATGCTCAACAAGGCCTCTGTGGAAATAGCAATGTATCCATGCCTCATCTCCTCTGCGAGTGATCCCTTTCTCACGCAGGCGATGTTTGATGTTTGGTCTCTGCCACTGCACCTCTGCCGTGTCACACATTGTGCGCCTGGAGTGTTTTTTTCACCTGGTTATGTCTGCATCAGTGCGACCCCATGCTATGTTACGCTGTATGCCACGCTGCGGTGGTAAAGGACGTCGCTGCATAATGGCAGCAGGGTCGTCACAGCTGTGGCACGCAGTGTTTGTCGTCGGGCAGCC
This sequence comes from Tenualosa ilisha, assembly GCA_015244755.2. Taxonomy (NCBI): domain Eukaryota; kingdom Metazoa; phylum Chordata; class Actinopteri; order Clupeiformes; family Clupeidae; genus Tenualosa; species Tenualosa ilisha. Next base: position 390,316 of record PYXC01002463.1, on the reverse strand, counting down.
TAATTAGATTACACACAGTAAGTCTGCTCCCCCGGCCATGCATGATGCCTTCAAATGGGCTACCCATGTCAAAAAATCTACCCCCCATCCCCCCTACACACACTCTCTATCTCACACATACACTCACACTTACACACACATACACACACACATATACATATGCTTCTCTTGTTGCCCTTCTGATCATGGGTGGGTTAAAGATTAATGGGGCCTCTCTCCTGGGGGTGATCTCGTTCTCCGTGTTGCAATGGTGTAGTGCTCAGCATCCCGTGCTGGCCGTGCGTGTTGCGCACATCCTTGGCGTCTCGTCCGTAAATGATTCAGAAGCTACATGATCAAAGTCAGCCGAAGATGTAGTGTGTGGTTGGTCGGTGCTCTTGCACGGTAGTCAAAACACTCTCCGGTGCTCTCACCGTGTCACTCTGACAACCCCATAACCCCCCCCCCCCCCCACACACACACACACACACACACACACACACACTCCCCACTCCCAAACCCCACCAACAACCCAAACCCATCCACCTTCTCTCCGTGCAGACTCAAAGTGGAAAACCCAAACGGTGGATTAATCTCCACTTTATATCTTGGAATGTGGCTTCCACTCTCTGATGTAGTGTGATGGAGGAGAGGTACTGGGAAAGCACAAGAGGCCCCCGTTTGCATTTGAAGAAACCATTAAGAATTAAGTGTGAGAATGCACAATGAACCCCAGCCAGCGCCGAGCTGCACGGAACAGGCAGATTTCAGCTGAAATAGTAATGTGTTTGTCTACGAATCTGTCAGCTCTGTGATCCAGTGGCAGTGGAACGAAGCAGAGCTTTGATATGGGACTCTGAAATTGGGAGAAGAGAACAGTTTTTCAGAAATTGATGAAAAAAAAAAGTAGAAAAAAAAAGAGCGATACTTATATGCGCTTGTTTTGGGGAGGCCTCTTGATTCTGTACTTTGGCTCACGCTAAAAAGGGAGGAGGGCCAGCACTGATGGGCTTCTGCCCAGTGTGTGTGTGTGTGTGTGTGAGAGAGAGAGAGAGAGAGAGAGAGAGAGAGAGAGAGAGAGGGGGAAGCTGGCAAGAACCAGACATGTCTGGATGGGGTCTATGCGTTTGTGCCAAAAGCAGCACTGTGGGAATCCTTCAGGATTCAGTCTGTCCAGGAAAAGCCAAGAACTCCAGTCCAAAAAGAGAGAAAGAGAAGTGGGGGAATGAGAGAAAGACAGACAGAAGAGTGTATGTGAGAGGCAGAGAAAAGAGAAAGCGGAAGAGACAGGGACTGGAAAGTGAAGCAATGGAATCTGGTTCGTGGATTTTGTCCCTGCCTGCATAGAATTTCTTCCATCTCAAAGCATTTTCTTTATCTCTCTCTCTCTCTCTCTCTCTCTCTCACTCACACACACACACACACACACACACTCGCTCTTTCTGCCTCTCTCTCTATGTTGCCCTCTCTGTGTGTCTCTGCCTTGCACCCTTTATATCTTTCTTTCTCTGATACTGTTGACAGCCAGACGTAATGATTAAACAAAAAAGTTTGCAGGAAGTCAAAAAGTGAAAGGTGTTTTTGTAGTTGCTTGTTTGTGTCTATGTCTGTGCATGACTGTACGTGCACGTGTGAAAAAGTGTTTGTGCTTGTATGTATGTGTGTGTGTGTGTGTGTGGTGTGTGCGCGCGTGTGTTTGTATGTACAGAAGGAGATCTCTTCTCTTCACTGCAACACACCACCTAGAAATACCAACGGCGCCTTGTTTATTTGGGCTAATTATTTCCCTTCTTCTCTCTGTGAGCTGCTGCTGCCGCTGCTGCCGTATTTGTGTGTGAGTAAGCAGGGCCTTCCAGAGGTAAATTTAGGCCATCTTCTGCATGTGGAAAAACAGCTTCATGCTGCCACTCAGCAGGACGCACCTTTGATAGGCAAAAGGACTGGCAGCCTTGGATGTGCGGCCTCCCAAACACAACAACCGGTGGCATGCAAGCGCGCTCGCATTTAAAGAAGCAGTAATGTGTTTTTCAGCCGAAAGCCTAGCAATTTAAAACAAGCGACACGGACACACACGCAAACATGTACCACAAACCAATAACAGCACTGTTCAAGGCTTGATGGCATGGTGCCTCATCATGCCTATACATACAGTAGTTGAGTATGCTGTACCATTAAAAGGACTTTTTTTCCCTTTTCCTCCACAGGTTGTTCAGATCCAGACCACAAAAAGCCTCGGACAGTATTTATAACAATTGTAACCTTTGTCTTTTAGATGACTAAAAACTGCTTCAGGGTTAGCAAATTATTGTGTACTGTCTTTTTAAATGATCAAAATGGAATCTCAATTCATCTAATCACCAAAATATGTCTAAAAAATTTTTTTACAAACACCCTAAAATGGGTGTATTGTGATACAGAGAAATGTAACAACATCCTTTTTGTAGCTAGACCTGTTTATAATTTAAGTCTTTCTACAAAGGAGTTATTGATTCTTTTTTAAATCAATCTCTCAAGTATCACATTATACCTGGGTAGGGAGACTTCTCTGGTCCCAGACACAGTAATTCAGCCCAGGTGTTTTCTGACTTCTCACTGTCTGCTCTGATATCTGGACTCTAAGAGATGTGTAATGGAGCACTTTTATGTGGTGAGGGTGAATATATATATATATATATATATATATATATAGAGAGAGAGAGAGAGAGAGAGAGAGACTAGAGAAACTACACACATATATATATATATATATATATATATATAGTTTCTCTACAGTCTGTTGCTTTTGGATTCTCTAAACTGTAAAGTTCTCCGCTCCATCTTGAGTTGCTCTAATCCCG
>PYXC01002463.1:355000-385000 GCA_015244755.2 Tenualosa ilisha | reverse complement strand
CCCTTCCCCACAGACACACGTGACCAAACAGATGGAAATAAAATGACATTGAAAGATAGAGGTGGGTGGGTGTGAGATGTGTGTGTGTATATGTGTGTATGTGTGTATGTGTGTGTGTGTGTGTGTGTGGGGGGGGGGGGGGATTGTGCAACTACAGGTCTAGATGTTTTCTTTCTTTGTCTAATGTTGTGTTGTGGGTGTGAGGGAGAGCTTTACAAATCTAAATATGTAAACGAATGTCAGGGTGAGTTTAGGAATGGGTCAGATTTTAGCATCAATTTGGCATCATTCACCATCCTGCTTTCTAGGTGTCGCCAACTTGCATCCGTGCTACAGCAAATATTTCCTAAATGATCCTCACTGTAATCTGCCTCTGTGCATCCCTTTAACACAGTTATTGTTAACGTCTGTCACAATCTTGGTGGCTTTTTCGTTGGGCAAAAGGAATATCGCTTTCTAGAAACTCATTCCTGTTTGTTACCAGATAGGAGGCATGCAAGCACGCACCCCCATGCTGAAATATTGAGTTGTTTAATGAAGGTGGCACACACACGCTTACATCCACACACACACACATTTTCAGCTTGATGAAGATGACAGTCACACTCATCTTAATGAAGGTAACACACACACACACACACACTCAGCTGGAGTAAGGCCAGAGCTGATCAGCAGGTCTTGACAAGATTACTGGTGCCCTGATACTGTACCCAAAGCATATCTCTCAATTTCAGGCAATGCCTCTGATGTTCTCTCCCCCTGTGTATGTGTGTGTGTGTGTATGTGTGTGTGTGTGTGTGTGTGTGTCTCATCCTGTGCAGTTGAAGAATAATCATTATGTTAAATCTTGAAAGCTACGGGTAGCAGCAGCAGCAGTAGCAGCCACAGGCTAATTTAGACTGAACTGGTGACCTTAGAAACAGTTCAGTTTTCCACAGAGATCTTATCATCCCTGGCCACACTGCTTGTAATGGACCATATCTCAGCAGTTGATTATGAGAGACATTGGGCATCTCCGTGTAGTGTGGTCTGGCCACAGAAACGATCTCACACACCCTCTCATCACCAGCCAAAGTGAGCAAACAATTACAGAGATTCCTATCACATTTTATTTGTTTGGCACAGGCCTCTGAAGCAAAGTAAAGGAAAGCATGGAAACTACTCGAAGAGACTAACTCTATTTTCGTGCCATTAGGCCAAGTATGTTTTGATCAGGTTTAAATATAAAAGGAACAGATGTTTGCACATCTGTATAAAAAAACATGTCCCTGACAGCACTATTTCTGTAACATAAACATTAATGCTATTTTATTTCTGTAGCACCGATAACAACTGAAATTGTATGAAGGTGTAACAGAGAGTTCACTGCTTGAACACCCCTCCCTTCCCACACACACACGCACATACATACACACAGATACATGATTCTGATTCTGATTCTGATTCTAATGCATTTATGTATACAAAACCACCAGCATTTGCAGGTGAAGATCCAATTGTAGTAGTCTGTAGACTGTGGTGACAGAGAGAGGTAAGTAAACTTAGGCCCTGTTTGCAGGTATCTAGATATTTTTATAAACGGTTATTTTTTTTATCTGTTTATTTTTTAAATTGTGTTTACATGTATCCAGTGGAATCCAGAAAATTTTGAAAAATCTCCACTTTGGAGGCCGTTTTAAAAAATATCTGTTTGAGGGGGCTAAAACTCTATTTATGCTGATACAGGCACACACACACACACACACACACACACAGTACATAAAGGTCTCAAATCACAGATGTTTTGAAATGTTTTCCCACAAATTTGAAAACAGGTGCTCCTTTCTTCCAAATTCTTCACACAATTATCCAAACCCCACACTAAATTTGCATAACTCCGAGATTGTTTGCAAAATGACACACTTGAGTCAAATCTATATGCATATTTATAAAAATGTTATTTTGTTTTCATCTGACTAACACAGTCTTCAAATGATCAGACACTAGTGCACCGCATTGGGGCAGTGGTGGTGCAGGTGGTAGGGGTGCTGTTCGGCAACTGAAGGGTTGCAGGTTTGAGCTCCTCTCTGCCTGACCCCATCGAAGTGTCCTTGAGCAAGATACTGAACCCCAAATTTCTCCCGGTGGCAGGTTGGCACCTTGCATGGCAGCCTCCGCCACCGGTGTGTGAATGGGTGAATGTGAGGCATACTCTGTAAAGCGCTTTGAGTACTCGTAGCAGTAGAAAAGCGCTATATAAATGCAGTCCATTTACCATTCAGTTACACACTACTGTGATCAAGCCATATCACACATTTGTATACACCCCTCTTTAGGATATAGCGTGTGCTGGATATTTTTATGTAGGGGATAATTTTGATAAATATAATGACAAACTACAACACACAAGGCCAAACTTTTACACTGTTTTTATTTTTTTACCCTCAGCCACTCTATACACCTATCATTGATATTGCAGTGAAAGTGCTTCATATAGTAAAATTTGTGGAGAGAGAGAAAGAGAGAAAGAAAGAAAGAATGAAAAAGAAAGAAAGAAAGAAAGAACCTAGCAATGCAATCATTTAAAACAATGCTAGGTATACAGTGTATTTGTACTGACATGGATCTAATCACTTAAATAGTGTGTAGCACAGTTTTTTGCGTTTACAATTTTGCACTTGTGTGTGTCAGACCCAACAGCTGTGTGGTTCATGTGCTGCTCAGCACACTTTTTGCAAAACTGTAAACACAACTCACTGCTTTAGACTCAGTTTGGAATTTTATAGCACACTTTTAGAAAAAATGTACACATCAGTGTTTTCTACTCACACCAGTCTGAGAACTGCCCTCCTACACTGACACGTCAAAGCACTTTTTGATCATTACTTTACTCAGCATTCAGACCTTGCAAAAAAGACAAGGCGACCTCTAAGGTCCGCACCATGCTACACAAGTTATTGACTGAACATCTTGTACAGACTTAGCTAGATAGATAACTTGGAGCAGTACACAGATGAAGATTATTCATTTGACAGTCAGAAAGGAGTAACAAGAAATCATATAAAATTATATAAAATTCTTACACAGGTAAGCGCTACAGTACAGGACAATATTGGACAGAGAGTGAAGGAGGTGTAAGAATTAGAGGAGTGGAAGAGATGAAGATATAAGGAGGTAAGTTACAAGGACCATGAAGTCAGAAAAGTGAGAGAAGGATGAACTACCAAATCTTACGACCAGACCCAAAGATGAGGTCAAACCTACCCCCCACCCCCAATCAGCCGTAAAATAAATAAATAAATAAATAAAAACAACTACCACTTCTATTTTGCTTTTGACCCTCTCTGCCATACATACCGTGGTGCTTTCTAGTTTTCTAGTTTTCCTGTCAGTGTGCAGTTGGTGCTTTCTTTTGTCATTCTGTAATACTATAGGTTGTGAGTACTGTTACGAAAACACCATTTTTAAAAGATCGTAAACACTCTTGTTTTGCGTTTTGCTGATTTGGTGGAAGGTTTTGGTGGAAGGTTTTGTGATTTGTGTATAGAGCTTTGCAAAACTAGCCAATGGTTACAAAAATTGTGCCAAGACGATCAGAAAAAAAAACTGTAAATGGTAAATACGAGACCTTATCAGTGATTTCTGTGTCTAACGAGTGAAAATTTATGTAGTTTTTTTTTTACAACTCACGGTATATAGAGTTTTGCAAAAAATGTAAAGCAGACATTGTCCTTAGAGTTTTTCTTGATTGCTAAGAATCACTTAATGAAGCTGGAATCCACTTGATCTTCATCCTCACTGTCTTAGCACAGCAGAAACCAGCACCAATTGTGTTAACCTGTTTTCATTGTTTTACACATTTTTCACACAGTTTTTCAAAACATTTAACACAGCTTTCTAAGAAAGTTCTCAAACTCCATTGAATTACCAGCTTGAACAACTGGAAAGAATCTATTCACAGCCAAAAAGATATTGTCTGCAGAAATATAAATTACTAATGTCACTGTGTAAATCTCCTCCTCCATAATTCTTCAATTCACAATCATTCTTCATGGAAATAAGATAAGACACCTCCTTTGCTGTTTGCTATTTGCAAGGGAGGCCAACAGAATACAGAGCAGTTGTGAAAGTATCCATGTTCTGATGAAAAAGGAAAGTTAATGAAAATTGGAAAGTAATGTATTCAGTACATGAAGTGTACTGCATTATACAGTATACTTAGGTGCTTACCATTTTTTCTGAATGCTTAAACACTAACAGTTATTCTTTTGGCACGACTTTTGAAACTATTAACTCTTGTAGCCAATCTATTCATAAAGTCTGCCTAACTAAAAGCCCAATCAGTGCTTTACATTCAGTTTAGAATTTTGTAACACAATTTTTGTTAAACTGTAAACACAACACACTGAACAGCCCACTTTTTGTAAAACTGTAAACACAACTCACTTTTTGTCTGGATTACAATTTTGAACAATATTGGACAGAAAGTGAAAGAGGTGTACAAACTACAGGAGCAGAAGAAGTGTAGAAATAAAAAGGCACAGGGAAGGCACAGGGACTGTGAAGTACAAAAGTGGAGAAAATGTAGAGCTCAAATATCAAAATCTAAAAAAAACGGTAAAAAAAAGTTGTGTTGCATTTTTGACCCCTTCTCTTTTATAGCAAAAGTCAAATGTGTTTTCCATTCTTACTGTCAGTGTGCAATTGGTGCTTAGAGTGCTTATTAATGTCATCGGTTGTGTGCACTGTCGTGTACAAAAATACTATTTTGAAAAGAGTGTGAACAGTTTAACAAGAAGTTTGTTTGCAAAAAGTGCAAAGAGTGCTTTTTTTGCAAGTAATTTATGATGTTTTTGTGCCTAAGTAATCAGAAAATAAAATTTATTATGGGTCTTGCATGTCAATGACAGTTACATTAAGCTTAGGAAGAAACAATAAAATTTATGTTGTAACATTCTTTTCACACATTTAATAACCAGGTAAATGGCATAGCAAAATCTAAGGCCGAATCTGCTTATTTTGAGATTTAAGTTGCATTTTGTCCTACTTTGTGTTATGATTCACTAATCTGACCACTGCTTGCGATGAATGAAGGAACACTTAGCTTTTGCCGCATGTTTTAAATGTTGTGTCATCTTTAGAGCCTTTTGCAAAAAAAAAAAATGCATGATTGTGAGCAGACTGCTTCTGTTTAGCGTTAACTGATTTGAAAATGTGGATTCTGAAGTGATTGTTGCATCAAAGCAATAAAGAAAAGCTGTAATGGTTTGCAAATATGCTCTGGTGTTTTGCTACTTGAGAGTTTTTTGAGACAGTTTTGCTAATTGTGTGATCATTTTTATTTTAGTGTGCAAACAAACGCTGTGACTGCTGAAGAGAGGAAATTCTGATCTGGAATGATCTGTAAGACATAGTGAGAGATTTTCATGAATGAGAAGCATTGACCATAGCTCCAACCCAACATAGTTTGTTTGGCTGATCACAGTAGTATTTCCTCTGTCACATCACATTACATAACCACTCTGAATTTGCCTGTAAATGATTATCAGAGGCAGAAGTTTTGAATTTCATGTGCTGAGTCCCATTTGTTTTAAGGCACCCAGAAGAGTGGAAGTGGAGTCTGTCTGTCTCAGTTTTGTGGCAAGCTTGATCCAAACAGTGTAAGAGGTTTGCCTCTAGAGTCTCACAAATGATCCATGCCACAATTGTAGACTGTAACCCTCACTGTGGCACACTAAACAAGCTTGCAAATGTCAAAGCAACGTGTGTGTGTGTGTGCACGTGCACATGTGTGTGTGTCTTTGTGGGTATGGACTTCGCAAAAGTCTCTTAAGGGTCATACTTCCATTACAGGCACAAGTGGAACCGCCCACAGCACAAAGTGTCAATCATGTAATAGCCGTTTTAAGTATTTCCAGGACATCATACAGCCTTTTGAAGTTCCTTTCATCTTGTACCTGGAGTTATCAAAGTCAGTGAGCTTGATATGCAGCATATCACACAAAGAGGTCAGTGAGGGTGAGGGGTGGTTTTCGTGTGCGTGTGTGTGTCTGTGTGTGCACATTGGTGTGTATGTGCAGTATGTGTGTGTGTGTGTGTGTGTGTGTGTGTCTGTGTGTGTGTGTGTGTGTGTGTGTGTGTGTGTGTGTGTGTGTGTGTGTGTGTGTGTTTGCATGAGGGGTGTCATTCCTCATTGCTGGCGGTAATGCAGTGGGTTGGAGCGGAATCTGACAGGCATGTCAAGCCAATATCCTCGGCGTCTGTATCTCTTACTTGCCTGGGCCGCACGGCTCTGAGCCTCACCACACTTCCAAACACATCAGGTCTGCGAGGGCAAACACAAAACACCAGATCTCCCTGCCTTGCTCTTGCACACACACACACACATACACACACACACACACACACACACACTTGCCTATCCACAGAGCCCCTGCCAGCCTCAGACACAAGCCCTGAGCACAGGAAATGGAGAGATGAGAAAGAGAGACAGAGAGAGAGAGAGGTGAGAGAAGCAGAGAGAGAGAGAGAGTGAGCATTCAAATATCAAATTTGATTTCCCTTAAAACAAATATACAAAATAAAGGTCCATCCTCCACCCCCAACCCCCGACTCCATCCGCCTCCCCACCCAGTAAAAAAAAAAAAAACCAATGCCTGTGAGTCCTGTCTTTAAAGAAGTAGGTCGTGGGGGCTATTTTTGGAGTCCACTGCACATTCTTCTTTTCTTCTTTAACGAAATGGGCAACGGAGGACAAAATTTCAATGCAAAGTGGCGCGGCGTCCAACTGTAAATGCAGAAAAACCGACAAGGAGGCGAGATATTCAATTTGCCAGTGAATCAGGCAAAACTATTAATCCGTTCTCCAACTTTAATGCCCCCCTGCTGTGATGAGAAGCCCAGGCAGCGTGGGGATGGGTGGGGATGCTGGCGCCCCTGCACCCCGGCAGTCTTTGTCTTTGATGAACGTGACGATGTGTAAGAATTTGCAAGGCCCTGGCTGTTTCGTCAGCCTCAAGTACACCCCCTCACATCATCCCCCCCCCCCCATCCAGCTCAACCCATCTACATCTGTGTGTGTTCGGGGTAGGGGGTGGGGTGTGTTGGAGGGGGGGCAGGTTGAGGAGCAAGGGGGGGGGGGTGCTTTCACTTTATCATGTTGGGGTGTGCAGTGCATTTCTCGCACAGTTAGCAGCAGTTGCATTTGGGGATTGTAGAGTAATTCACTGCTCGTATTTATGTGTGACTCTTTGTCAGTCCGGGAGACACTCGAGAGTCTAGGTCAGGGGTCTCCAACCTTTTTTCCTCTCAGAGCTATTTCGACAAAATCAACTTGGCTGAGAGCTACTCTACTATTTTACATCAGTATTATTAATAGTCCTGGAGATCACTGTAACATCCTTTACTATCTTACACACCTACAGCTCTCATTTTAAGCATCACATAAATTTGTGGGGAAAAAAATATTTTCTGACCTGGGAAAATCATTTTGTACCAGACAGGACATGATGTCTGAATCCGATTTAATAGAGATTTTACAGGATTAAAACATTTTGATTTCAAGATTTATATCTTTTCTGACTGTAATTTATGAGATTTTTTTGCTTTTCCTTTAGCCCTCTTTGGAGGGCTACTTTTAAGCAGGTGGCGAGCTTCTGGCTGCTCCTGAGCCACCTGTTGGAGGTCTAGGTGTAATGTTTCAACTGAGTTTCCTCCAGAGTAGGTTGGTAGGTAGACAGACAGACAGACAGACAGAGAGACAGACAGATAGATAGATAGATACTGTAGACAGATACTTTATTTAATTAAGGCATCCTGAAGCTTCCATGTCATGACATAAAAAAATTGTCCACAGTAGTATGTGAGTATGAGTGTGTCCATATGCATCTGTCTATGTGTGTGATATGGGTGTGTGAGTATGTGAGAAATGTAATAAAGACAGTGGGTGAGTGGTAGATGAAGAGAAATGTGTTTGGTCCCATCTCTTGTTTGCATGCAGTCCTGTGCTCTGCTGTGAGATAGTTGTATCTTTACAGTGTGTTACCCTGCCTCCACCTCCTCTTCCACAGCGCCAGCGTGCAGTAAATCACAGGCGGCTAAAGACGAGAGCCCCAACAAACAGAAAACAGCAGAGAGAAAGACAGAGATAGAGCGAGAGAGGGATAGAGAGAGGCAAAGAGAGAGAGGTTCTGTAAAGCAGAAACGGAAGGCCCAGCCAGGCGTAAAATGCTCAGTAATCCTATAGGCATTGCGTGGCAAACATGCCGAGCTCTCTTCTCTCCTTTCCTTTCCTCTCCAGCAAGCCACGTCCCCACACAACTCTGAGGGAGGCACGGCCCTGTTTACAGGAATTCTTGGATGGCTAGATTGGGGGATGAGGATGTGTGTCTGTGTGTGGGGGTGGGGGGTTGAGAAAGGGAAAACGAGGGAAAAAGAGAAGGAGAGAAAAAGAGAGAGACACAGACAGAGAGGGAGAAAAGAAAATGCAAGAGAAAGAGAGAGAGAGAAGGAAAGAGAGAGAGCTAGAATAGCTGGCTAATTCAGCATACTGTAGCCAGGGAATGTAGGTTAGGGTCACACAGGGAAAGAATTTTGTTTTGCAACACACAAATTTCTCTAGTGATGCTGAACAAATGACATCTCTAGTCATCTGATCTTGCCTTAGGTCCAACGCATACAAACAGAAGTCTGGAAAGGCCCCAGAAGGCCCTGTGGTTTTTAGCCTGTACAGCAGCCCAAGTTAATTTGTTGTGTTTATAATTTGAGTTAGGTGCAGGTGCAAGACTGTATGTTTGTTTGCTTGCTTGCTTTTCGCAGAAATACCCATGGAGGCCCACAAATAAACACACACACACAGGGAGAGAGAGAAGTGTGCTAAACACCAGAGTCGGTGAACAGGTGCGTGAGACCATCTGGTAAAAGAGAGAGAGAAAAAGAGACAGACAGAGAGAGAGAGAGAGACTGCATTCAACACACCTTAGAGAAAATGCACATCTCCATGTGATCTGGCTGTACTTGACACAAGAGGAATGAAGCAAAGCCTCAGTTCTTAAATGACCTCCCACAAAACAATACTGTACAAAAAACTTTTATTTCCTTTTATTTTTCTATATTTCTCTTGCAGCAATATTAACAGTGTAAAACATCAGTAAAAGTAGCGTGTCTTCATGACCTGTCAGCACTTTGTTGTGTTTGTGTGGGCATGACAATCAGAGAGAAGAGAGGAAAGGTTGTCAGGCAGCCCCGTGGAAAGGCGAAGGCGAGCCGAATGATGACAGACAGTGTAGGCAGCAGCGTCTATCCCTCAAGAGATTCGACGAGAACTGGAAAAACTCGCTTGAGATCGTGTATATGGGGCAAAGCAATGATAGCTAAAGTCTGTGAGAGAGTGAAAGACAAAAGAAAAGGAAGGAAGGAAGGAGAGAAAGAGGGAGAAAGAGAGGTTAAAGCCAAGAAAATGAAGCCGAATTGCAGACCTTAAGACGGATTAACTGTGAGATCTCGCCATAGTTTCCTCACTGCAGATAAAAGGGCAAACTGAGGTCAGATGACTACTGGGACTGACCTGACAGCTTGCTTCACCAAAGGTTACGCCAGAGCTGGCCAGGAGCAGACCAAATCTGCCCAGCGCCTCACCCTCCTCCCATCCCCCGTCACCTGGAGTAGCTGTGCTCTCGAGATCGGACTGATTTGGGTTGGCACCCGGGCATTAGGCAGGGCACAGGAGGTGCAAAACAGCGTGCCCTGTGGGATCGACTGTGCCACATTTTTCAGCTGTACTTTTTTCCTCCCTCCCTTTCTCTTTCTCTCTCCCTCTTCTTTCCTCTCCTTCCCTCTCTTTTCCCCACAGCACCTTCTCTTAAGTTAGCCACTCCTCGTGGATTCGAGGTCACGCGATATCAGCCTGTCAGAAAGAAAATATGCATGTATAATTGAGGAATGGTGTATGACGTGAATTTCCAATAACGGCGAGCAAAGGCCCCCTGCTCCAAAAAATCTAAAGAGATTAGCCTGGCCAGGAACTGATCTATTGAGGTCAATGAGAGTCAAATGTGTGTGCATCAGGAGGCTTTTAAAACATGTGAAAACAAGCGCCCGCTCCCCGGAGCCCCGCGTGCCACGTGCTCGTAACGAGCGAAGCGTGGGGGTACACTGCCACCCTCTGGTGGGCATGGGCACGACAGCAGCAGCACACGCGCAGCAGGACTCCTCGGGTTTCGTGTCTCGATGGGGGCTGGCAGCAAGAACACTGTTTTCCTGATGTTAATTGTTGTGTTTTGACTAAAGAGCTTTCAGTGTTGGCTAATGCAGGTCATTATTGTTTGTTTGTGTGTGTGTGTGTGTCTCTCTGTGTGTGTGTTTGTGTGTATGTATGTCTTTGCTTCTTCTGGTGCTGAAGGGATTTTTATGTGTCGTTGGCTCTAGTCGAAGCCCCTGTTTTCAATCTTTGTTCTTGCTCTCCACAGAGCAGCACAGAAACGGAGAACGGGAAAGTATGTCAGGGTTTTTCATTCTTTAATCTTTTGATCTAAATGGTAACAGACTGTTCTTTTAATATCAGCTTGATGTCTCCTCTTGAGATTTGGTCCTAATAGTCAGTGTTTTCATGGAAAAGTCTCCTTTTATATCAAACAACTGCTTCTTAGCGCTCCTCTTGATTTCCTCTCCTCTATTCAGCTGCCTGCACTCGGAGTTTGATATGTGCTGGCCTTGACGCATCACAAACACTTCCATGTCACCGCCTAGTTGATGTCAAGCAACTCTGCGATGCGTTCCCTGATCTGTTTCCAGACAGATGCGTTGCTGGATGTATGGGCCAGACACCCTGTCAAGTACAACACTTGTCATCAAAACACAGCGCAAAACATTCGCTGGCCACGTAAGAGCCAACCAAGCGGGCAGGCGGCCACCGGAGGGCCACGCCATCGTGCCCACAGACAGCTGGGGCCCAGTTCCACGTGCCTCCACACACGTGGACGTGTCCTCTGATCTCTGATACAGTGCAGGAGATATCAGTGTTGGTCCCTTTAAGGTATACTAATCCCTGACTGACACAAAGCTGACGGCTGACAGTGCCACTAACCTAGAGAAAAGACAGATTGACATTATTCTCATTCGATTCCAGTTCATCTATTTATAGGGTAATTCTAGTTGTTAATATTAACATGGTCTGCAGAAAGTGCTTTTTTAAGTGGGAGCCTTAAAGCAATCTGACTTAAACACATACTGCAGGTAACCTGGAAATATTTCTTTCTAGACAGGATGAGGAATCCTTTATCAAATCTAAGTTAGGCCATCTACCTCACATGCGCAACAGTATCGTTGGGATCACTTTCAGAGTGATTTTGAGAATGATAACAGCTGATCAGAAACTAAGGTATTATGTTTATTCACAAGGAGTTGGACTTTTGTTATTGTTTGTTATTGGTCAGCGTGGATGGAAATATTGTTATCTAACAGTTATCTTTCTGGTTATTTTTCCCAGTGTGAATGGCCTTTGCCTTGTACCTGTATGTAGTTGGGATTGTAGTCCCCATTATAGACACTTTATGCCTCATTCACACCAGAATCAGTGTGTTTGCAGCACGTAGGCGAAGCAGATGTGGTTTTGGACAGTTTTCATTTAGAATGCTGCATGCATAGTGTTTGCACACAGCAATGGGCCACAAACTCACTGATTCCCTATATATCCATAGCATTATGCATTTAGCAGACACTTCCAAAATGACTTACATATTTGTCAACTATCAATTACATCAGGGTCAGTCTCCCTTAGAGTGCCTTGCTCAATAGCTCAATAGTGGCAGCCAGGATTTGAACCCACAATTTTCCAGGCTACTTGCATGCTACCCAGGTTCCTTAACCACTACGCCACCACCACCCCAGTTTCAGCCACGCAGTGCAATGCTGTGTCTTGTCCTGTGGCCTGCACTTGAGTCTGACCTCATCTGATCCGCTGAAAACGTATTTTGACTTCACTTGTGGCTTGTTGGCTTCTCTCGCTTCTGCTGTCTCCAAATAGCTGATGCTAGTGAGGCCACTCAGGGATGGAGTTGGAACTGGAGCTGGAGCTGGAGTTAATGCTTTTGGCCAAAACAGCGCCTCCGTCTGCATTGGTTTCCCTCCTTGAAACAGCTCACTATACTGATGACTCCACTCCACTCACACCCCCCACCCAACGAGTCAACGAGTGTCTTGCGTGTGCCTCCCTCTAAGCAACAAAACAGAGGGAGGCAGCAGTGCGATATGTGTGTGTATGTGTGTGTGTGTTGAATGATGGAGAGTGTGTTTGGAAATGTGAGTGTATGTGTGTGACTCTGCATGTGCTTGTGTTCCTCTCAATCTCTTTCTGTGTGTGTGTGTGTGTATGTGTATGTGTTTGTTTGTGAGAGTCTTTCTGGGTGTGTGCATGTGTTTTAGGTATGTGTGGGTTACATGTTCTTGTGTGGATGACCATGTTGAGAGGTAGTGATGTGTTCCAGTCACACTCAGCTTCAATCATCCTGTCTCCCTTACCAGAGAGGTTTACAGTAAGAGACCACAGTTAGGTGCACACACACACACACACACACACACATACTGTAATGTTTTTGATGGGGAATCTGGGAGTTTTCACAGATCAGTGGTCTTGTGCGGAGTTAATGAAGCCTCGTGGCCTCGGCCCAAGCACTCTGGCCAGAGCATTACTCACGGGCCACGGGGGGGGGGGGGGGGGGGAGATCATCTGCCAGGGTCGCTACGCCTCACTGGCCCGTACACACAGGCATGTAGACACACACACACATATACACACACACACTGATATGCAGAAATACGTACATGAATGCACACACACAAACACACACACACTCACACACATACTGTACACACACAGAGACGTGCGTGAATACACACACACACACAGAAACTGTAGCTGTTTAGCCTCCAGGGGCATACAAGGCTGTGAAACATCTGCTGATACAGCGTGCTGTCTGAAAGGAGTTCAATTAAGCTTTGTAGGGATTCAGCTAAACAAATATTAGCTGGCTGCAATGAAATTCAATTACCCTTGTCTCCCCTCACTAAAAGGGACAAACAATTTATTCTGAATCACTGTAAGTAAGCAAGTTAGTAGCTTCTTTTCACAGGCATTCTGCTTTAGTGCTTATAAACTCAATTTAAATAAATAAATAAATAAATAAATAAATAAATACCTTTTCAGGTGTATTATTATAAGTCTCCATTACCATAAAATGGTCCCTAAAACTAGCCCAAACAGGAAATGGCCTCATAAAAATATATAATAATATTTATTAAATAATGCATAAAATAATACTTTAACATTATGATGAATGTATTTAATGTATTTTTAGCTTTAGTATTTCTATACACAGACAGTAGATGCCTGAAATATTTTGAAAAATGACTTGAAATCACAGATGGTTTCTCATGGTCCACTGAGTGTATGAGAGACACCCTGCTGCCATTCAAACCCAGTGAGGTTATAATAATGAGCCCATAACCTGGCCTCACCCAGCAAAACAGACAGGAATTAATGCTTTCACGAGAAGCACCCTCTCGTTAGGAGCTCATGTCTTCCTGGCCTAGATACTGCAATATGGATTACTTTTATCCACTGGTTCTTTGAGTAATCTGAAGCATCATCAAGGAAGAAGGAGTCGGTTTAGTTCAGTGATTGTACATTATTCATACGTTATGTCAGATCATGCTAAGTCGACATTGGCCTGCAGACAGTATGTAGCCATATATAACAGCCCTGTGGTGGGCAATATGCTAACAGATGTTGGCAGGTTCATATGCAAGCATCTGTGCATTTTAAAATCATCAGTAGAGGAAAATACAGACTTTCTCCATCTGCCTGAACCCCCAAACAACTAGTATCATGAAGCTGTCCACCACAAGAGCCCAGGGAGTCAACGTGTGTGTGCGCGCGCGTGAGGAAAAAGTACTTCGAAGAACAAATGCATTATTTAGTCATCATTTAAAAGCAAAATACGGTTTGTTAATATGGCCTGTTATTAAAAATATCACTGTAATCTCATGATTGTACCCTTCTCGTTTGCAGATTAATTCGTGATGAAAGCAAGCTATGCCACACACACACGCACACACAAACACCAGAGTGGCATTACTGAAGAACAGCGCAGAAGGCGCTGTCTCCGAAAATAGTGTGAAGACTGCCGTGTGTGGGAGTGATGTGAAACAAAACGCTCTAACCAACCCTGATATTTCCAACAAAATAGTGTTAATGTTCTTTGAAAGAGGGGGATTTATATATTTCTTTTTTACCTTCTTCATCACCCAACCCCGTGAAAAGCACTCTCAAAGAATTGTGCGAAAGGATTCGTGGCCTTCCAGCATGTCACATCAAAGGCGATTAGCTGGAATGGAAAGTGACGCTTAAATGGTAAAGCCTTGATGCTTTGTGGGAGGCAAAGTATAATTCACCACGCAAAACAATTTACAGCCTCCCACTGACGAAATTGTTAGACAGTGTATTGCAAATCTGCTGCGCTTGAAATATTGGTTATTTTTGTCTAATTGTTAGGCACGTAAGCCTAACCGGTGGGCCTTCAAGGAGGTCCTATCAAAAATAACTGCATATGGATTCTACCCCATAGCCCCCAAAGCATTTCTGAGCAGATTAGGCAACGAAAAGTGGTGCCCCAGTAAAAAAAAAAAATCCTACACTAAATACAAATGTCAGCCTTAGATGCGTTACAACACTGCTCTAATTTCCAGTGATAGATTGTTGAATCTGATCACGGATCGGAAAACTTCGGTTATGTTGTCAGATTGGAGACAGACTTTCGTTTCATTCGTCTTTCACTTCATATTTCCTCATTGCCTCACCTCCTACTAGACGAAATATAGGCTCTGATATGTTCACCAATGGTTGATCGTGAATCAGTTTCCGTATTTGATACACACAGCACATAGGCGTTTAAACTGATCCAAGGACAGCTGTAGCAGCCAAATATGGCGCACATTTGAACAGGGACGGAAGTATTGCAACTCCAGACAACTTTTACACCTGTTACACGTTGCTCTCCGCAGATCTTGTCAAGCTACTTCACATTTTCACGTTATATTTGTCCAGGTGAGTCTTTTATCGTTCTACACTGATTTTAATTATAGAAATAGAGGAAATGAACTACTAATTATGTCAGTCAATGAGAATATAACTACTCTGTTTCCCTGACAAGGAATACGGAAATTGTTGATTATTGTCCTATATTTCGTGTTGTGTTAAATTTTTACGCCACATGTTGTTAGAAATAAAACTCACTTAAAACATTGAGATGGGGGGATGTCACTACACTCACAAACCATTTTGCGCAATAATGTCTGTTCACTTTTCTCGTAAGTGAAGATGCTCTGATGTAGGCTGCATCTACACCAGGCAATAATGCATAAAGATGTTCACATGTTTGTAACTGCTAGTAGGGTTGAGAATCAAATAGGCTACTCGATTCATAATACCCATAATAGATCTTTAAAAAATGTTTCAATCACTGATATAGTTTACCCAGTGGTTAGAGGTGGATTTTATTAAAACCTGCTGCAGGTCACTATGTCCGATGGAGCTGAAGAGACGTTTAATGCTGTGGAGTTGGATGGAGGGCATGGCAAGCCTCCTAACGCAAAAGTAGAACCCCAAGAAACGAGTGAAGCCAGCGAACCTCCACCTCAGGCAGAGGCGTGGACGGCACCATCTGCACCTGAAATGCCTAAATCACAAGAGAAACCAAACCGGTGGGTGAACGCAGTGGATCAGTTCAAGATGAAGAGATTCTTCGTGTTAAGGGTATTGATTTTTTTATATTTCTGCTGCAATTACATTAAGTGTAGATCTACTACACCATCAGATATGGCAAAACTGATTTGGATGCAGTGCATTTGGATAGGATGTAGTAATGGTTTGGTAGCTACTTTGGAGTACTGGCGGAGAGATCCCTTCTCCACCCATAGCAAACACCTGCCTCCTCTCAAACAAACACACACACCCAGAAACTGTATAGTTGCCATGTTCTTTGGTCCTTAGTCAGTACTCTGTAGTCTAGTCACCACAAAATGTCAGGTACATCATAGTATGGGGAATATTGTAGCAGAAAAGAGGCACCCGCAAACCTAAGAACATGTGAGATTGGTGCAATATCTTGCCCTTCCCCCAAGAGGTATGGTGGACAGTCAAGACTGTAAGTAACTCAGCAGGTTCAGCAAGGAAACAAGGGCGTTAGACACAGCTGTTAGTATAGCGCGCACACACACACACATGATCTTATCGCTTGATGGTCAAACAAAAAACAACTTAACAAACAAGATACAAGGATAATTTATCCAAATACCAAGCCATGGAATATTATGAGCTGGGTTGATTCTGTTCCCAGGCGGGCAGTACGCCACTATGCTTTAGATTAAAATGAATATTTATATTTACTAATGAAATGTGTTGATTTTGTTAAGCTACGCCATCATGTCATTTTTGATTATTTGCTCTTTTGAGTTTGAAATGACCTCACTGAATTGTTCATAACCTCTCATGGTATATCTTTCCAGCCTGGCACTTTAAACCATGCTTTGGAAGACATGAAATCGATGATCAATCAAGAGGAAGATGGGCCCCTCAACAACATTTGGCTCGTGGCTGAGTGAGTTTCTTCAATAAGCTAGTTAGAACTGAATGAATGATATTTTTAAGTCTAATTTTGGGGCTTTTATTGCCTTTGATTGGACAGGACAGTAGAGATAATAAATATACAAAGACTAGGATATAAGGTCCCCCTAGAATGGGAATGAATGAACCTGACTGTGACTGGTTGGTTGCATCTGTTCACACATACTGATTGTTGCACAGCGCTTCCTGGATGACAAACAAACAAGCCGTGGTTGACCTGAGTTAACTTTCACTCTTCACTGAGGTTTTCCAGTAGATGTGGGGTGAGACACAGTTGAGTCGCCCTCCTTACTGTGGCCTAACCATATAACAGATGCTGTAGATTTGAAAGATTTAGGTTTGCATTTATAGAAAAACACCTATGCATGCTATGGTCAGGTGTGTATGCATGCTATGGTCAGGTGAGGAATTGTTTTGCTTTTCTAGGTGAGTTATAGTTCTACAGTCAGTGGAGACATGACCAACTAAAAGCAAAGTTAAATCATGCACCGCACATTCATGTATTTTGGATGCAAGATCAAAAACATAAAAAAAAAAAGAATTCTTGCTCAAACTGGGTTTGATTCCTGAACTCCTGACTCCTGAACATCAACTCAGGATGACAGAACACAAAAATGCACCGAACAATGCATACACTAGCCTTGCAATCAATTCACTGAACATTGTGTGTGTGGTGTGTGTGTGTGTGTGTGTGTGTGCTTAGCAGCATTGTTGACATATGGGAGAAAGGCTTCAGTAGTGATGTTCCTAGTGATGTTCTGTCAGTGTGCACATAGCAATTTGCTGTGCGTTTGTGCCATGTTATTACACACATCCTACAATCAATGGCTATTTTAAACGTCAACTCCCTGCAGGCTTTACGATGCATTTGATGGCTGCCTCTTCCATACAATCCATATGACTAAACCTGATGTGCTCTCTGAAGTTGCATGCATTTATGGAGACATGTCTGTTGAGTATCAAGTCACGACCACGTGCAATGGACCAGTCAGTCATTTACTCCGCGATCCTTCGTGAACCTATGTCATTCAAGGGCCCTGCTTCAGCCTGCTGTTTGCGAATGATTGCCGCTCTGATCCCATTATCCCACTGCCTGTTTTGTAAATAAGTAAAATGCGCTGAAAATAATTAAAGGGAAAAAAACCAGAGAATACAAAGAGAGCGCCAAGGGATGAGGCCTGACATGCGGAGCGCACTCGCGCCTGTCACCTCCGATCTGTCTGGCCTGGGCTTTCAGGAAACACAAGTAAAGGCCCTTTGCCACGTGATGCTAAATTATATATGCCATTGCCCTGTGCCGCCTCCCTCCCTCACTCGCTCACTCGCTTGCTCTTGTTGTTATGCACACAAAGGAGTCTCCTTCAGGAGTGGAGCTGTGAAGCACAGAGCGTTGGTTTTTTGTCTTCAAATAAAGTGAACTTGGATTTGTTGTGACTGGGGTGAAATTTGGCATGCAGGAGAAGTCAACAGAGGAGTTCATCACTAGGGAGCCTGAGGCCACATAGCAGACTCCAATTGCAGCTATAAACCAACTGCAAGTTGATCCACAGAATTGGCAGATTGATTTACATTAGAGTCATATCTCAAATGCAGTGGATATCTAGTTTTACTGTATCTCACATCTGTCTCTGGGTCTATTGGATCTTTGGAAGGCCAGATTGAAATGATCAGCAGGAAAGGCTGGCACCTGTAGACAGTATTACAGTGGCCCAGTCCGAAAATACTCAGTGCTGGGCTTCTGTTAAAGTTAACTGCTACCAGAGCACTCTTAGTCTAAATGAACAAAACCTTAACCACTATTCGAGTGATGGGGATGTTAATTTGACTGGATCTAATCCTATTTTTAACCAGACATATAGATTATTGTTGGGGAAGCCAGAGAGCTTTGGAGCAGATGTATTTTGCATATGCAGTCTAACCAGTGGCACAGGTTTGTTTTTTCTATGCAAACACAGATGGCGTCTGCTGAAGCCTTCCTCATGCTTCTGTGAACACTAGAGTGCTTGTACAGGCTGAAGGTTTTTAGGCCTTTTAGGCCACCATACGACGATTGTCAAATAAGAAATGCAACACTGAATGGGTCATAGAGCGGCTGGCGGTATGTGATCCGTTTTTGGGATGCTTAAATTGAACTACATAAGTGATCTGACAGATGTGTAAACAGTGGAATAAAGTTTAAAACAATTTGCACAGTTTTACAAGTATGAAACTTGTAACAGGCATCCATGTAAAATATACTCAGCATGTGAGCTGTGGCCTGTTCCATGTTATGGATATGACAGGACATGGGTAAGCATATGATGCAGCAAACCTTTAACTTTCATAAATGCAAATACCTGTCATTTTACTGACCTTATGGAGACAAAAAAGTCCACTTTCCATAGAATTTGCCTGTGTGTATCGATAGGAGGAAGTAGGCAGCAAATGATATTTTGATACTTTCAGTAGGACTGTTTTCTCTGCTTGGACCTAAACCACAGTACAGAGAGTGCGTCATTTGAATTCACTTCTGAATTTCAGTGCATTTCTCTGCCATTTTATGTTGGGGAAGAGTAATGAGAGACATGCACACACATAAACACTCATACACACACACACAGTGTCACACACACATCCTCATATTGACATATACTGTGCATTTTCACACACATGTGCCCACACTACACAAACAGACACACACATGCACTTTGCGGTAGGAGCCAGGGTGGTTCCTATTTCCTGTGTCTGTACACAGGCACGAGACACACACACACACACACACACACACACACACACACACATTCACACATCTATCTGTTTGGAGTCAGGGTGGCTCATCCTTTGCTTTACACCTCTATTTCCTGTCTCTTTACACAGTCATGCAACATTTTTTCCTAACTAGACATACGCACAAGCACTCACAAGCAAACACACACACTCCCAATCATCCCATTGGAGGAGCTCATGTAATGTTCTCACTGCCACCCACTGGAGCATCCACTGTGCTCCCTTTGCCCTTAGACAGCCTTGTTGCGTTGCAACCTTCTTCGCTCTCTCAGCCACGTGGCCCTTTCACTGAGCATGCTTACTGCTGCCCAGTCTGCTGGCCCATGAAACAAAAGCACGCACACACACACACACACACACACACACACTCACACTTACACACACACACACACACACTCACATTCACACACACACACACACATGCACAAACACGTACAGACATACACATAAGTACACACATGCGCAAACACATACATTCTAAGATGTAAACACACAGACACAAACACACACATTCTGAGACATAAGCGAACACACACACACACACACACACACACACACACGCACACACACATAACCCTCTTACAGTAGCATATAATGGTGAAAGTTCGAGGGTGGGAGGTCGGGGCATGTCTTGACAGGGGTAGTCTCCACATCAATTAATGGGAGATGTCAGCCCCGGCAGAGGCGCTGGAGGAGAGTCTTTATAAAGAGGAGGGCATGAAAGCATGAATTTGCCCCTCTCCCCTCCCCAAACGCAGCCCTCGCCAAACATCCCTCCCGAAAACAGTCTAGTGCTGTGTCACATTATCTCTCTCTGTTTGGTCTCTCTCTCTCTTCTTCTTCTTCTTTTTTTTATGCATCTCTCTTTCTCTCTCTCTCTCTCTCTCGCTCTCTCTTCTGCTGCAGCTTTGCCCTGCAGCTGTCCTTAATGCATTCACCCATCTAAAGCTATGGGCAATTGGGGTTAAAAGGCTCGACAACTCTGTTTTACTCTTGCCAAACTCAAGCCTTGGGACTCGTCGAGCTGTGTGTGTGTGTTGTGGCTTTTATTTTCCGAGGGGGTCATTTATATTCAGACTGGCTTATATGTGTGTAATATATTTCGTGAACTCATCCTCCCCCCCACACACACCTTTTTTGTGTGTGTTGGTATAACATTTGGGACCCAGAGATGCCAACATGCATATTGCATGAAGTTTGCCCAAGGCGATTCTTGAAATTTTGAAGCTTTTACAGTATGTACATAATTGAGAGCCCTGCACTATACATGCTTTTTGTCTTACCTCAAAATAACTCCCCATGCCGAGACCACTCCAGACTGTCAAAACACAGCACTCACCAGTGCACAATTGACTGTGCTTTCCGCAAGTTCTCCTGTCTACCTCGCCATACACACTTTACTGTTACGCACGACATTTAGTCTATAGGAAAAGCCCGGCAAATTTCTAAGAACAAGAGACCTTTTTCTCTGCTTACTTTGTTTTAGCATAGTTTTGGTTTTAGCATTATGAACAATTAATGACACTGTTAGATGGCTGTATTTAAAGATGATATTCATATCTGAAAGATCTTTCCAGTTCTTTCTAGAAGTACAAAGTAAAAGAGCTCATGATTTGCTTCTGTTGGCCAAGTAGTTCCCTGCCCCTCCCTCATCAAATTGTGTTAATTGAATGATTAGTCCTAAACATGATAACACATCCAAGTGCATTCTGTGTCACACATTATATGGTTTCCATTTGATTCCAAAGCACGAACAAACTTTATAACCTCTGTTCCCCAAACCATTACCACCCCACCAACACCCAGCCACCACTAGTGGTTATTTTCAGCTAATCTTTTCTTTTCCTAATTTCACTTTTGAATGTGTGAACACTCTAGAAATCTCTCTCTGTCTTTCTCTTTTTTTGTCTCTTTCTCTATCTCTCTGTCATTCTCTCTCTCCTCTCTTTCTGTGCATCTGTAATCCAGTGACCAGAGAGAGCGGCGGACAGAGGAGAGCAGAAAGAGAGGCTTAGATGAATGTAGGCCAGTGGCGGCTGTGTGTGTTGAGGGGTTCTTTCAGTACTGCTGTGTTCTTTCAGGACTGCAGTGAGGGAAGCCCAGCAGGAGGTCAGAGAGCCTGGGCGATAACTACATCCCTCTAAGGGACTAGCCTTTTATCAAATGAACTCATACAAGACATGCTAAATGCTACTCACTGACCAATCACAATGTACAGCCAGGCACCCAGAATTGCCTTGGACCAGTCAGATAGTTCACCAGAGGCACTTAGAATGCCCATTGGCCAATCCCAGTGTCCAGTAAAGCACAGGGAATTCTCATGCCCAATCAAAGGTTAGAATGCTGTCTAATGTAACCAATTGCAAAGCTGAGTCCAAATTTCAACTCTCTTCTTCAGAACCATGAGTGCTGTTGCAGAGTTAAAATAGGGTTTTGTTCAATTGATGAATCCCATCTTATAGGCATAACAAAGCTGCATCTCTCTTTCTCTCTCTCTCTCTCTCTCTCTCACACACACACACACACACACACACACACATATACACAAATAAACGAATGTGCATATGCACAGATGCATAGATACATGCGAATGCAATCACACTGTCGTATTCCCTGCATACACACACTGTGTTTTATCTAGTGGCGAACACACACACACACACACACACACACACACACACACACACACACACAGACACAAACACACACACACACACACACACATACACAGACACAAACACACACACACACACACACACAAAAAGCCACACTGACTGTGCGGTTTCGTCCTCCTCTCCAGGGTGGACCATTGGAACAATGAAAAGGAGCGTCTGGTCGTCCTGACTGAGAACACACTGCTCATCTGCAAGTATGACTTTGTCATGCTGCACTGTGACCAGATCCAGAGAGTCCCACTCCACTTTGTTGACCGCATCATCCATGGGGCCTTTTGCTTCCCACAGCATTCCCTCCTCACGTAAGAACCTTCCGGAAAGCCCTTGTTCACTTGTTCAATGTACTTGACCAATGTACTTATTGCAATTGGTATTATTTGACATTTATTTACATAACTAGGAAGTTCTGCATGGTGGACGGCTGACAATCAATCATCATTGTCACTCCTCCTGAACCCCAAACTGGATAAAAGCATTTGCTAAATACCAGTCAACTCTTCAATGCTGTTCTTTAAAATCTCTTCTTTTGCCCAGTCTGCTGGCCTTCCTCTTCTTTTTTAAAATCTCTTTTTTTGTGGGGCACATAGCAAATTCAGCAAATTAGATTAGTGTTCCCAATTCTGTTTCCATGTCATCTTCCTCTTAGATTAGTCGCTTTAATGCAGCACTGGAGATGTGGCCTTATCCAGAGGCCGTCCAGAAGACAGAATGTTCTCAAAGACATTGAGGAAGGAACTGGCTGAAATGTGAGCCGGTGTCTCATCAGAGCTGGTCCAGTGAGAATGGCTGTCAGAAGTATTGTAGACAAACGCTTCATTTTGTCTGTCTCTTTATCACACTAGGTTTAAATATGTACTCGTCAATACTGTGCGCTCTGTTTTCTGAAGTGATCTTGCCGTGCAACTCAGTGGATGGCAGTTGTGATCAGCTGTCCTCCTTGGCATTCAATGTCACGCTTTTCCCCCCCTCCAATTGGCTGAATTAGATTATGGAGCATCCTGACAAACACATTAAGTGTCAGAGCATCCTAACAAACACGCATTAAGTTTCATAGCATCCTGTCAAACGCAAATTACTGTAAGTAAGTCCTCATAGGCAAGATGACCTCCAGGAAATGTTACTCAACTCCATGTTAGCTGTAATGGCTATCATGTGGTAGTTCTGTGAAACCACATCTGGAAAAAGAACTGTGCTCATAAAAATCATAATAAAGGCCATTTCTAAAAGGGTAAAGTAAGGACAGGACTTACAGTAAATAAGGTCGAACGAGAGAGAGATGGAGAGAAAGAGAGGTAAATAGTATATTAAGTTACGTGTGTGTGTTTGTGGTAAAGTTCTTTAATTTCAGTAATTCAATGTAAAACGTGAAACTCATACATTATATAGATTCAGTAGGCAGTAAGTGAAATATTTCTAGCCATTATGTGTTAATTTTGATGATTATGGCTTACAACTAAAGAAAACCCCAAATTCAGTGTCTCACAAAATTAGAATATTATGTGGTTATAGGATTGTATGTGGGTGCATTCAGATTTCGTGAACAGAGGTGAATGTTTAATTCAATTCAATTCGATTTTATTTATACAGCGCCTTTTACAATAGTATTGTCTTGTGGCGCTTCACAGAAGGAGCACCCAAGAGCAACAGGGGCAAAGAAAAACTCCCTTATGTTCAGTTAATCTAGGAAGAAACCTTGGGCAGATCCACGACTCAAGGGGCTAACCCAACTGCCAGGGGTCATGGAGAAAAATTGCAATCAGTAGTAACCATGACAGACTATAAGTTGCCTATGGTTTTAGCTAAGGTTCATAATAGTTCATAATAGAGTATTATCCCACTTTTACATTACATGGTAGTCAGTCTATAGGTGGTTATCAGGAATTATGGCTGGACAATGTAGCAGCGGCCAGGCATAGTGACAAACTCAAAGGAGTGAGATGGGTCATGGGGGTAACAGTAAGGCTCCATTTGACAGCGCCATTGTGAGGGGGGGTCAATCACAAAGCCTCAGGAAGGGGAGTCGGGCCCAGCATCAGCTTCCAGGAAGGTCCTCTGTGATGGGGAGTCGGTCCTGACATGGGCCTCCCGTAGTGTTGGTTGTAGTCCACTCAGGAGGGGAGGGTGAGAGGAGTACGCCGGAATGAGGCAGGGATGACACTCAGCAAAGATAATTGTGGACAGAGGAAAATAGTGAATTAGGCCAGACTCACACATCAGAAAGCAAATGTGTAATTTGGGCATACATATATGTGTATAAATATATATATATAAATATTGAGAGATAAGAGAGAGAGAGAGAGAGAGAGAGAGAGAGTTGTACGGCATGACACATGAAGGTTGTGTGGCGGCACTGGGCTATAGCAGCATAACTAAGGTATGATGCATGGTAACCCAGCACCACTGCAGGGATGGTCAGTGGCTGCCATGCCTCGCAACTGGGGGCAACAGCAGAGGCAGTCCCTTCCAAAAGACCCATGAGAAGTGATGATTTGCCATGCACCATCCCTAACTATGGGAAACAGTAAGAAGAAGAAGGATTCAGTCTATTTAAGTCCAGTTTGTTCATGGTTGTTTGCAAAGATCAACATTCTCAGATGATTTGTTAGTCAAATATTTACAGGGAACTCAAACAAAGAACTAATCTATTCAAAATCCTGCCTTTTTTCACTAATTTGACCACATCTGAAACATAACACATGTTCCTAAAATGACTGAAGTGTTTCCACTTTTTATATAAAGCCAGGAGTGTGACAGAACATGGCCTGAACAGGTAGAATCCTCTAAAAATATCAAGAGTCTCGGAGAGTGTTTTACTGCGGTATTTGTTAGGGTGTGGGAGTTAATTTGGAGACACTTTGCTTGAGTTTCACGGCTGGTTGGTTTC
Source organism: Tenualosa ilisha (assembly GCA_015244755.2). NCBI lineage: Eukaryota > Metazoa > Chordata > Actinopteri > Clupeiformes > Clupeidae > Tenualosa > Tenualosa ilisha. The sequence continues at coordinate 360,018 of PYXC01002463.1, read as the reverse complement.
TTCCCAAAGTCCTGATTGGCTTTGAGCTACATCGTTGTCTCTCTGCCTGTTTGCATCCCACAGGCCTGCATCGCTCTGCTATGCCTGCGTTGCTTTTAAGGCTGTGGTGGAGCACCATGAATCATTTACCTGGAAAGTATCGGAGCCGCACGGAGGTGACACCGCTAACAGGGGAAAAGGGAGACCGCACAAGCATGCCGTCGAGGAGACGAGAGGAGAGGAGAAGAGAGGAGAGGAGAGACAGCAGCAGCGGGAGAAGGAGAGGGGAGATGGTGCCGCTAGACGATGTATTTGAGAGAGGACTGAGAGTTTAGGGAGCAAGGCGGGAGCGGAAGAGCTTTTTGTGGAACACAGAAGAGTACAGTGGGGGGATGGTGGGGCGAGGGGGGGGGCTGAAGTGAAGCACCAAGTGACACACTCCTCGACTTTCCTGCCTCGCACTTCCTGATTAGTGGCTGAAATTAATGTAGTCTTTTCATCCAAACCTTTTAAAGGCGGCTCGAGGGACAGCAACCCAAGTAAAACTAATTTGATGAATAAAACGTAATGCTGCGTGAAGCCCTGGCAAAGGGCAGCGTGCGTCAACGGGCCTTTATCACCCCACATTATATTCAATTATAAATACTCCACCACCGAAAACCACCCTCAGCTCCCCGAGGACCCAGCCACCCTCTTAAACTGCAGCCACTCTTCCTCTCTTTCTTTTCATTCTCTCTCTTCTTCTCTCTTTTTTACTCTCTCTCTCTTCCACTCGTTTGCTGGATTTACCCTGTTGTTCTCTTCTTTTGTAGCATATCTTTTTCTCTGACTTGTCTTGCTGTTTGTCGATATTCTTTTTGGGGGATGTATCTGTTTATTTAATCATCCAGGGAAGCTTTTGAGAGCTGTTGTAACATGGGGCTACAAGTGTGTTATCTAACGGGGGCTGAATGCACGAAGAGCTGTGTTCAACAACGGGACTTTTTTAAAGGGTAGCCGCTCAGCAGTTCTATTGCTCTTGGCTGGCTGAGTAAATTCAGTTATGTATCCAAAATTTCGGACTCAGATGCACAATTTCTGTGTGTGTGTGTGTGTGTGTGTGTGTGTGTGTGTGTGTGTGTGTGTGTTTCTCTATGTGTGTTTTGTTGTATAATGTCCTGTTACATTCTCTTCATATCACACTTTTTTCACATAATGTCAAAGTTGAGGGACAGGCCCTCTGCGGTACTGCATCTCTCCAGAGACCTGACAGAGACTGAGTAAAGCCTCCCTTCTCTAAACTGTCTCCTGGGATCTTGGTGCAGTCGTGGGCAGGTTCACACTAGGCCTCTCCCTCTCGCTCTCCCTTCCTGCAGTCAGCGGAGCGTGATTGAGGAGGCCGAGTGTGTGTGATTAAGTGGCCATTCCCATCGATTTCCTCTTCTCTCTCTCCATCATATTTATGTGGCTGCTCCCCCCGATTAAAAGATGGCTGTGCCAGTGCTGCAATCACATAACGAGGGAGCAGTGATGCGCAGTGTGTGTGTGTGTGTGTGTGTGTATTTATGTGTGTGTGTCAGTGTGTGTGTGTGTGTGTGTGTGTGTGTGTGTGTGTCTTTGTGTCTTTCAGTATGTATTTGTGTGTGTGTGTGTGTATGCATGTTGTCAGTGTCTGTGTGTGTGTGTTTCAGTATGTATTTGTGTGTCTGTGTGTGTGTGTGTGTGTCTTTCAGTATGTATTTGTGTGTGTGTGTGTGTGTGTGTGTGCATGTTGTCAGTGTCTGTGTGTGTGTCTTTCAGTATGTATTTGTGTGTGTGTGTGTGCAGGTTGTCAGTGTCTGTGTGTGTGTGTGTGTTTCAGTATGTATTTGTGTGTGTGTGTGTGTGTGTGTGTGTGTGTGTGTGTGTGTAGTATTCAAGCGCAGCAGCTAGACTTGTAGCTCCCCTCAGTGGTACTGCCACACTTCAACACTCACTTGAGCAGGACATTTTTCACCCTGGACAAGTGCCATGCCGTTTAAACATAAAGGTGAATTATTCAGATTGGCTGGTGTGTGTGTGCGTGCGCATGAGAGAGAGTATGTGTGTATGCGTGCCACTGAGTGTGTGTCACTGTGTGTGTGTGTGTGTGTGCATGTGTATGTGAGTGTGTATTTATACTGTATTTGTGCATAGTTGTGCTTACATTTATGTGTATATGTATGTGCATGTGTGTGTGTGTGTTTGTGTGTGTGCATGTGTATGTGAGTGTGTATTTGTACTGTGTGCATAAGTGTGCTTACATCTGTGTGTGTGTGTGTGTGTGTGTGTGTGTGTGTGTGTTTTGTGTTCCTTGTGCAACGTGACCCTTGACAGCAGAGTCATTCTAACCACACCAGCGCCCTGCTTGTTCTCTAGAGCACTGACTGAAGTGTGCAGTAATAGCTTCTCTGGTGTAACACAGCTGTTGGATAGCGTCCACTCAAGAGACGAGTTGTCTTCAAGTGTAGGACAAGTGCAGGGGGAGAAAGTGGAGGCAGAGAAGCCAAAGGCGTCAGAGACCAATCCTCTGTGTGGCCTGACGAAACGCTTTGAGGAGAGTCAGAGTGTGTGTATGTGTGTGTGGAGTTTGTCTGAATGTGGAGTGTGTGTGTGGGTGTTTCTGTGTGTGTGTGTGAGAGAGAGTGTGTGTTGTTGTTACTCATTTCCACTTAATGACTGATAGATGTTTGCCATCCCTGTCTTCAGTGTGGTTGAGGTATCCATGGAGATGTGATGGTTTGTCTCTTATGGGATGTTTTTGTAAGAGGAGAATTAAGGAAGACATGGGGGCTTGGCTGTTGTTGTGAGGAGACAAGGCACTTCGCCATCTTTCAATTCCTTCCTATCACGGAAATGCAGCCTTCAGACACTATCTCTTTTTCTCTCTGTCTTCATCCCTCTCTTTCTTTCTCTCCCCCTCACTCCCTCTCTCCCTCACTCACTTTTTTCTGTTTCTTTCTCATCCTCTATCTCTTCTAGTGTTTGCCAAGACCAAACATTCTAGTTAAGCCGTCCACCAGTAATGAAGTGATAGCACTTTTATAGATTCTTGAGATGAGTGTCTGTGGTGTTTTCCTGGTGGCCGCGGCCCCTCCTATAGACCACATAGACTGTTTCAACGATGTAAGAACAAAAACAATACTTAGAATACATTTTTTTGTTCCCAAACTACTTCTACTACATTAACATAATGGAAGTAGTTTGGAATTATGGAATGTTGGGATTACAGAATGTTAAAGCAGAGACCCTGTGGGAACAGCTTTGATACCAATGACGGTCTTGAAATGATCCAAAAAAAAAAATGGTTCTTCCTGGTTGAGTCTCCTCAGTTTGTTATTTCTTTGTTGCCATGGACGTCAGTTTCTGAAGCGTTTCTGTGGCCTGCATGTGGCCATAAGTCTCCTCAGTTGTCTGGACAAGATCATTACAGCAGCAACCCAAGCCGTCAGCCACATCACGTGCTGTTGTTCTTTAAGGGAAAAGCAGGTCCTCACAAACACACTAAAAAACATAAGACACAAGAGAAAACACACACTACTGACAGACTCTTCTCTTGGGGCAGTTTGGGCCTTTGAATTCTCATTGTTTGTAAAGTGTTTTTCTGTGTGTTTTTTCTGTAGATTAGACAGACCATATATTAACACTAGGTAGTTATTAAGTCCTGCAAATATCTATGATTGTTCTCACTTTTCATTCCAGTTCCAAGAGCACCATGAAATTGAAATGGAACTTTCCATGGGAGCTTTTCATGTTTACCACTAGATGGAGACTTTTCACACGTAAACACTGAGTCATCCATTGTATTACACAAACTCCAGTGACCGAAACAGCCACCAAGATTTTAATCTTTAAGTATTACTAACAATCCCATGCTTATAATTGCTCTTCATGTTATTCACTACTCAGCTAAACACATGATCTTTTCCAGAAGTTCATGTTGATCCTGTTTTTGCTTCAGTTAGAACTCTTGATCACAAACACCATGCCAGGGTGTGTCGGCAGTGGGGTCAGGGTGTTTTTCAGTTTTTGTCTTCCTGCTTTTAACGTTTCTGTGCCTTCATTGAGAATTGTTTGGTTGACACCATTCATAGATTTTGAAGTCGAGGCGAGGCACTCAGGTCCTGGTTCTGAATGATAGCATGAGTCGCTATGCCTTTGTACTGCTTCTGCAGACTTACAGTAAGACTAGAAAGCATGTGAGCCCATAGAAATAGTAGAGGATGGCCTCGCAGACAACTGGACAGGCTGGAGAGTTGACTACTATGGTAATGTTGTTGTTTTTACATTCAGATAATGGTTTCAGAGTGCAGAGAAGAAACCAAAACTGATAGATAGAGTCAAGAGAGGGGAGGGAGAGGGAGGAAAGAATGAGGAGATAAACACACAAGAGAAAGAGAAGGGACACAGACACTAAGCAGGAACAGGGAGAGACAGAGGACCTATCAAGACAATGGCATACATCCAAGGAGATCTTATAGCCAACATAACTTCTCTATAAATGCCACTGGGTGCCCAGAATGTCTGGTTTTGGTTTTCTGAGCAGGAACTGCAACACTCTTGTCAGGTCTTGACTGAAGTCCATTTGATTTGATTTTCATCACTTGACCAATTGGGTCCTGCCTTCGTACTAAATAGCTGCCCAGTCTGTTGAAAATGGCCGACAGAGGGGGGGGGGGGGGTAATTCCTGCACTGTGTTACTTTCAATGACCTCCGAGGCTATAGGTGTTGTTTGCTTGTTGTGAGAGCAGATGCAGGCTCTTGGCTCTGAGCTGCTGGCTGTTGGCTGCTGGCTGCTGGCCCTCTCCCATCCCGAGTTGAGCAATCGTGGGATATGTTGTGTTGGCTCAGGCACAGCGTGGGCCACTCGCCATGACAGCTGAGACAGGCCCGTCATATTTGTCCAGTGTGTGTGTGTGCGTGTGTGTGTGTGTGTGTGTGTGTGAGGCCCCATCCTCACAGAGTGCTGATGGCCACTGCAGGAATCTCCCAAAAGCCCATCTAAGAATACTCGGTATGTGTGTGTGTGTGTTTGTGTTTA
>PYXC01002463.1:315000-350000 GCA_015244755.2 Tenualosa ilisha | reverse complement strand
CTTTGAAACTTTGCATGCACGGCATGGCAAATACTCTTCTCTCAACAGAGAGAGAGACACAGAGAGAGGTTAGACAATGCCATTGCAATGGGTATAAGTCAGCCTGCTGCTTTGTAGATCTTTGTAGACCCAAAATCAAATTAAAAAAAATAAAAGTCTCTTGTGAGGCAAATGGTGATTGATGGATAAAGTGTGAAAACAGAATTGGACAAAGCATTCTTTAGCAGAGAGGAGGACAGTTGCCAGGCTGATGTCAAAGAGTGAATATGCTGGCACTCTACTGCCAGGCGGGAAAGAGTGTGTTTGGGGCTTCATCAGAGAAAGAGAGAGGGAAGGAAAGAAAGAAACTGAAGGGAGCGGAAGAAAAACACAGGCCCCAAGGCTCTTTTCATTAAAATCTATTTACTTAAAATCCCATAAAAAAGAAAAAAAGAGGCAGAGAAAGAGAGGAGGGGAGAGAGGAGGGGAAAACACACTGGAAATGGCCCTGCAGCTTAATAAGCATTAGATTGCTGTTGCGTTTCTTAAGGAAGGGAGCCCTCTGGAGGTGTGTGTGTGTGTCTGTGTGTGTGGCATTTTAGACGACAGGCAAGCAGTGACAACGAAGGCGGTTGGGTCGGGGCAAAGAGGGCACAGGGATCAAGCTGACCTATTTGCCAGCAAGGAACGCACATGTCTCTCTCTCTCTCTCTCTCTTTTTTTTCTCTCTCTCTCTCTCACTCTCTTTTACCCTCTCTCTCTGTGTGTCTCTCCCTCTCTTACCCTGTCTTTCTCTCCCTCTCTCTTTCTCTCTTACCCTTTGTTTCTCTCTCTCTCTTTCATTCTCTCTCTCTCTCTTACCCTCTTATTTCTCTCTCTCTCTCTCTCTCACCTGCTTGTTTCTCTCTCTCTCTCTTTCTTTCTCTCTCTCTCGCTCTCTCTCTTACCCTCTTGGTTCTCTCTCTGTCTCTCATGCTAAGTAGGAGCAGAACCAGAAGCAGGAGTGGGAGTGAGTGCGACAACAACAAAAGAATCGCTCTGATTTTGGTTCCTTAGTTCCGCCTGATTTTGTCCTGGGGGGGCTGGCTGTGTGCTCAGTAGTCCGTTTTACACACAAACACACACAAACACACACACACACACACACACACACACACACACACACACACACACAGAGTTCTATGGTCAGTTAATCCCTTATGTACATCAGAGATGTGATTTATTTTTAAGTGCTCACAAATAACAGTGTCTTAAAATGCTGCCATGACGGAGATGAGCGTAACGCATGCTGACTTCGCCTCGAGCTTTAGTCAGATTCATGCGCTCATCTCGCCTGTTCATTTGCACTGGTTTGTGCACACATCAGACTTCCACAGGTTATGTGTGTATTATTTTAAATCATTTTAATTTTAGAATGAGCTCATCTTAATCCACATCTTAATCCACTAGACATTATTATCCCCTGGCCTCAGAACAAAGTTACTGTTTGAACATGGAGAATAATATGAAAGCACATTGTATAGCCCCGGGGGTCACAGGTTGCATATGATGGTTATAAGTTGTGTGTGTGTGTGTGTGTGTGTGTGTGTGTGTGTGTGTGTGTGTGTGTGCACATGAGTGCACTTGAGAAGTCCCATAATATATGTGCCTGTACATTTTCCTTGATCCTTTAACAATGTGTGTGTGTGTTGTGTGTGTGTGTGTGTGTGTGTGTGTGTGGTGTGTGTGTGTGTGTGTCTGTGTTCAGGAGAGAGGGTGAGGGCATGCGTATTTTCTGGGACCGTCTGAGGGAGCCTAGATTCTCATCGCGGTGGAATCCCTTCACTATGGACTACCCGTATTGCACGCTCGCCTACCACCCCGTGAAGGACGTCAACGACAGCTTCGCTGCGCTGTGTGAGGTGAGCGCTACCCATCAGCCCCTGCTTTCTCACACATCAGTGTTCCGCAGCCATTCTGGAACCAACTCTAAACTCAGAATGAATGTGTGACACTTGTGGAACTCTATTTAAATATTTTGTCATAATTTCTCCATGTTGTCCTCAGAGTAGAAGTACAGCAAATGCTCAAATTTCATATAATCATTTACATCTTAGAAATACTGCTTATGATATTGGCATTGTTGATGGATATGACAAAAAAAAACGACAACAAATTTGCGCTTATGTTCTTCTGTAGCACACACACACACACACTACGTTTGTTCTCTATATCTGTGGTTTAGCAGAGGTCAACTGTAAAGCCCCCAGATGCATGCAGTACACATACACATACAGGATAGGGTTCTGCATTTAAAAGAAAAATCCAATGTGAATCAATCCATAGCCATGTTGTTCCAGGTCACCAAGTGCTGTCGGTAGGAAAGTGACGGTGAAAATTTGAACAAAGGCCGAATAGTGAACCAGCAGCTAAGACTAACTGAATGGGGCACTGTCACTTACTTGCAGTTGAGATTTTCCTGTGCCCAATTCAGCAACGTTAGCTGCCTGTTCGTTATCTGATCTGTTTTGTAACAAATTTTCCAGATCTTTTTCGTGCAGACAGCACATGGTAATGTGTAACAACAGGGCTATGGATTGATTCACACTGGATTTCTCCTTTACTTGGAGAGATAAAGTCTAATGTTTATTGCTGAGTATGGACCCCAGCACATAACACAGACACATAGCTGTACAATGTCAGTGCCGAGCTTCTTTTCCAAGAGAGACCTGGTCAAGAATAGCCTGTCCAAGCCTTCCTACACACTTCTGATAGATTATAATCTCCCTGCAATGCTAGTCTGGATTTTATTCCATTGAGCACATTGTCAAACTTCGACACCATCAGCAAGCAATAATTTCTCACTACCCAATGTGCAGCGTGCAATAGGAATCAGAGATTAAGAAATGCTCAGACCCTGGCTTGGCTTTGTTGAGATTGATGTCTTGCCCTGTAGTTATGCAGGAACAGACAAATGCAACTTTCATCCTTTGATGACATGATCTCTATAAAAGTCTGACAGGGTTGCGTGTAGTGGTAATGCAACATGACTTAGAGCGAGGGAGGTGAAACAGACCTGACTGTCTCAAGATTATAGTTGGCTCACAGGTTCTTTGGAACTCTGACACATCCAGCCTCGGTTGCTGTTCCACTGGAGATCAGCGTTGTGCAGTGAGGTGTGAATTTGCATTTAGAAACCCTCCCCTGCTACTCCAGCTGAAAGGCTCTTGATTAACACTCGACCCTTATCTTTCCTCATCGCTCATGATCCTGGCCCACATCAACGATGCATCACTTGATAATCTGACAGATTTGTGGGAGCGGTGTCAGGCCTACAGTTACTGAAGCTCATATGAAGTTACACTGTGTCCTAACTGGCAGTGAATTGACCGAACGTTAGTAGCAAAATCAGTTTGAAACTTTATTTTGAATTTGAATATGCTAACTGAATGCGATGCGACACAGTGCTGTGCTGTGCAACGCGACGTGACGCCGTGCAACTTCTTAGCGAAACTTTTGCCACGCTGTTTCTATTTCTGTCACTCACGTCACATTGCTTGACTAGATTGAATGGAGAATCTCTCCGAATAGAATGCCTTGTTTAACAGACCCGATGTAGACAGAGAGCAGTCAATGCTACATGACAGCCTGACGCTCACTTGCACTTAGGACACAGTGTTATAACCCCCATATACCATTTAGCCAGAGGCACTAGTCAGGAAATGGCCAACTCTGACTGCCTGGGATGCCATAAACCGGATGATTGATTTTGGCATTGCAAATGATATTGCACAATATTTGGCCAACATATATGGTAGCATTGGAGGTAGTGGACCAACACGTGTTGCATGTACATTGAAAGTCAAAGCCATTTTACACTCACGTGAGCACTTTCTATAGTATGTGAGGGTAATTTCAAATAAACAATGAGACTTGAATCATTTTTTGAACCATGGCTAAGACCTGGCTATGAGGTGTCTGCGCACATAATGCAGAGGCTATGATTTCTTGAAAGGATGGGAGAAACTAAAGTGCATCACTGCTGAGGAGGTCGAATCAAACCTCACAGCTTTCAGACCCCTGTGCAGTTTATGCACAGAGAGATAGCCTCTGCCTAACCTGCCCCCACCTCACCACAGATGATCAAATGGACACCAGGTTTGACCTCTGTCCCCTGTCTGTCCACACTGACACGTCACCTTTCCCACCTCTCTGTGCCCTGAGTGTTGCTTAGGGTGTAAGAGTAGAGGTGCACACAGGTGACCTTTTCAGGTCATATATCCACACGCACACACACACACGCGCGCACAGACACACGCACACACACACACAAACACACACCTCAGTCCACGGCATCCCATATGCATTCCACACATACCGCTCCCCCTACAACCTCAACCCCCCCCCCAAACGACTTCTCACAAGCTGTGCAGCTAAGTGCTACTAGTGTTGGAGTGAAATAAGCCTGACCAGCGGTGATTCTGTTGGACGTGTGAGATTTTGCTATGGATCTTTTCAACAATAAATATGAAAACATTCTAGTTCGTTCCCAAACGTATTTCTGCTAAGTTAATATATGGAATGTTGCAGTGGAAAACCTGTGGGAACTGCTATGACACAAACAATCAAACTCTCTTGAATTTGTCTTTAGTTTGCTGTGGTTAGTCAGTGCATTGGATGGGACTGCAACTACCATGGAAATATACTGGGAGTGGTGTCTCGACATCCACATTCATTCAGCAATTTGAACCAAGCAGATTTGTTGGGTCTATAATACAGTAGGACACCTGGAGTGACAGATCGAGAGTTAAGTGGTGACGTCTACACACAGTGAGCCACTATAAGAAACGAAAGGGATTTTTGTATGGTATCATTGCATTGCTCTTGGTCACTGCCACAAAACTATTTAATCTGTGGCCACCACACAAGCACAGCAACGAGTAAAAAGATGAAGTAACAGAAAACGAAATGTTTTGACAGACTCAGTGTCTTCACTCTCTGGGAGGCATCCACACATCCAGGCTTTCAACAGGAGCATAGGAGTGAAGTCAGGAATCCAAGCAGAAAAAATGTCAGCGTGCCATGTCTCAAGAAATCCCACAATATCACTTTAATAGTAGTTTGACAGCGTTGCGGTCTAATCAACCTTCAGCCAAGCGTCAGAGCAGTAGTCTGAAACACTGGCGACACAGAAGTGCTACTCGGGAACTTTGTGCGTCATTGTATGCTGAAGTAGTTCTGCTTGGATCCCAGACTGTGTGGGGCCTAACCTGAAAGATGTGTGTTTGATATCTTGAGTGTTGAATGCATGAACCAAATAATTAGGTTGAAAATAATTAAATGAAATAGCAGTACTTAAAATAATAACAAATGATAATTAATTTCATTCTGATCGCTTGCTATATGTACTTTTAAACTTGAATACAGCATGTGTGCTTGTATAGATTGTTATTATAGAGAGATCACCGTATGTTTATATAGACTACATGCAGCACATATGTTAGGGCTATGATCCACAATGTGCAATATATGGCCTGTAGTTTAGACTTGTGTCAGCACACGTATTGTTAGTTACCATTTATGTGTTCTCTGTGTGACCAGCCAGCACTGAACTCGAACACAACCTTCCCCTTAGGGACAAGAAGGAATATCTTTATCGTATCTTTAAATGTACACAAATAGGAATATTCCAAAATGTGAAACTGAACTGTACAAATATTCCGGTGGACTAATAATCTTGGCCTGTCTCATTTTGTTCCTCTATCCTGTATGTTCTCTCTCAGCTCCAGACCCTCCGTGAGCAGCTGACCGCCACAGCACAGCGTGCTCAGGTGCGCAAACCCGTGTCAGGGAGAGCCAACGGCGTGATGACTCTCAACCAGCCCATCCTCGTCGAGGCCTACGTAGGCCTCATGTCCTTCATCAGCAACCAGAACAAGCTTGGTTACTGTTTAGCCCGGGGCAACATTGGCTTCTGAGTCCCACCGACTCCTCAAGCTGCTCTGTGGGAACACGCTCAAGTCCAAGCCTCTTCACCTTTGCCACCGGCTCCACTTGAGCATTCATGCCGCTTGGGCACCCACTCCACCTGGGCACCCACTCCACCTGGGCACCCAGACAGCTTGGGCATGCAGGCTCTTTGGTCACGTCTGCTGTCTTTTTTTCTTTTTTTTCAAAACACGATTAGGGCTCAAGAGTTTTTCCTTGGTAAACTGCAATTCTAATCAATTAAGAAGTGTAGCTTTTAAAAGTGTCTTTGTAGTTCTTTATGCCTTTTTTAGGAAAGAATAGTTATATTCTGATCAACAGTAATGCTTTTGAACTAGGTAGATTATTTGTATTTGTGGTTGTATTTGATTCAGCGAATGTAGTCAACCACAGCCACCAGCACTGTTGAATTTATAGCCTATGGTGGGTTTTACCTTATTTATACACATATGTGTAAATCACTTGGACATAGTAAGCGTATAGCATACATACGCACACATTCAGACTTGTGTAAATCCATCTCGCAAGATAAACATTTCCAAAACCCACAGAAGTGTCTCCTTCCCTCACTTTTTTTAGACTCTCTCCTCCCTCTCTCTCTCTCTCTCTCTCTCCCTCCCCTCTCTCTCTCTCTCTCTCTCTCTCTCTCTCTTTTTCAATCTCTTTCCCCCTTACCCTCTATACATACAGTCCACACGCACGCACACACACACACACACACACATTTCTCTCTCTCTCTCTCTCTCTCTCTCACACAAACACACTCAACCTCTCTCTCCCCTCTCTCTCTCTCTCTCTCTCTCTCTCTCTCTCTGTGGCTTCTCTGAGGCCCGCTGGAGCGTGAAGGTGCATATGTCATCTTTGCTTGATGGTTTAGGGGTGTATCATTACAGCCAAGCCTTGCGCTGGAATTTCCCTTGTTCTCTAATTGTAGCGTTCACTCTTTTATGCACTTCCACCATCACCACCTCCACCCCAGTCGTGTTTGTTGCTATAGCAGGACAGCCATGACAAACACTCCTACAGCCCGCTTGGTGCTCTTCCTACAGACTGATGCTGTGTGTGTGTGTGTCTGTGTGTGTGTCTATGTGTGTGTGTGTTTGTGTGTGTGTGCGTGCGTGCGCACGTCTGTTTATGTGTGTGCACATCTGTGTGTGTGCGTGTGTGTGTGTGTGTCTGTGTGTGTGTGTGTTTCACAATTCAGTGGGTTCAGCTTCTTAGGGTTGCCAATGAAAATATTGTGTGAAAACACTTTTGTAATTTCTACTGTTTAAGTAAATAAAGGGTTTCACAATGTACCTAAGTTTGTTTTTATCCGTCTTTCTGTTTGCTTGTCTGTCTGTTTGTCTGCCTGTCAGCAAGATAACTCAAAAAGTATCACACGGATTTGGATAAAATGTTCGTACAACGTGGGTATTATAGACCAAGAAATAGACGATTCAATTTTGGTGGTGATCCGGAACACCGTCTGGAATTTGTATTGGGTCAGTGACCCCATATTGCCTTGGTGGAGGTCTGCGCTCTCCGAGTGCTTTTCTAGTTTCGTAAGTCAAAAGCGAAACTAGCAGTAATATTTCTGTTTCTGTTATGCAAATACTAACAGAGAATAATTAGTTCAGAACATAAAAACACAAAATAATCTCAAGATTCCTGCACAAGGCACTTTCTTTGTGTTCTTAGTGTGTGACTACACATGATCGAAAGCTACGTATCATACATTAAGCTGTGCATCTAAGTATTATCAGATTAATCTAAATGAACAAAGTCAGTCTCAACAGCAGCCCAACATCATTGGAAAGGATCTTTGTCATTGGAAAGAATCATTGTCAAGAGCCAGACTTTTATAAAGATAAACTACATTATATATATTCTTTATATATTATATTATATTATATTATATTATATTATATTATATTTATTATATTATATTATTATAAAACACTTAATTATTATATACCATATGTAGTCTGTCCATTTCTAGCCTGCCAAGGTCCTGTCTGTCCTGACCCTCTGAGTGCTGAGTTGTGGCTTCTCACTGCCATCCTCTCTGTGACTGCATCCCTTAGATGGATGAGTGACACAGAGCTGAGTGATGTCTTCCACAGGCAGGTTCATGCCCAGCTGATGCACTCATAGTCTTTGCCATTACACACACACATGCAGACAGGCAGCCCAGCCGTGGCCCTGTGTGCAGTCAGAGGTGCAAACTGGATGTAGAGTAATTAATCCCTGGTGGGCATTCAGCCTTTTCTACACTAAGGACACAACACACACAGCCTGTTGTCACTTCATGTCATGCTGTCATGAAGAGGTGTCAGATCTGAGTTGCTGTCATTCAAATCCTTTTACAATTTGAAATCTCATTCATTTTCCTAAATGAGTTTCTTCTCACCTCTCCCTTTCTTGTTCAAAAGTTCTTAACAAATATTATGGCTAATGTTACAAGCCTGAGAGTGTGGCTGTGTCACGGATCAAAAAGCATAGATTAACTAGTTCCACGGGTGTGCATACTTTAAGTTGGATAAGTGTGTGTGCCTCATGGCCCACGCTCTGAAAATCACGGGGACATAGTGAAAGTATAACATACATAGCCCAACTCCATGTTGGCGTCACTTACTGCATGTACACTGATGGTGTGTGATGTTTCATACAGATATCCTGTTGATCCTCATGATTGTCACCCAAGTTTCTTGCGTGTTATTCCTTGGGCTGTGGGTTGTCATTCATCGGTCGGGTACCTCCATGGAGGTGAGGAGAGATGGCCAGTGGTGTGGTATGTCAAACAGTTCCGGCCTCTCGGGTTGTTATGACTCTAGCAGTATCCTTCTATATCATAACACGGGGTATCCAGGGTAAAGCCCCTGTGCTAACAGCTAAGGGCTTGGCGATGAAGGGTGGACTCCTAAACCCACTGGTGCTCTTCACACCAAAGTTCTGCTGTTAAATGCTCCGAGCCACATGCCACTGTCTGCACTCCTCCATTCAAGGTTAATAACCCAAGCCTGGGTAGTGGGACCCAGGCTCGAGTCCAACTGGAGTTCATTTCCTGATCCTTTCCCATCTCCCACTCATTTTCCTGTCTCTCTCTACTGTCCTATCAGGCAAAAAGCCCCCAAGAATGTCTTTAAAAACATATCTTTTTTTTCCTCTTTCCTTACTGTTTATTTAAGCTCTTTAGTTGTCGAAAATGTGAAAAGGACTAGAATCGGTGCAGTGTTAACTTCTTAGATTTGGTGTAGGTGGCATAGAATCGGACTCTGACCTGTATTGCTACTGTGCATAGTGTGGTTCTTACACGGAAAATGCCCTTTTAAGACAAGCATTTCTGCTTTTCAGACAGCTGCAGCAGTCTTGTGAAGAGGAATGAGTCATTTAAAGATGTAAAGGCGTTATCTGGGCCACGCGACTCCTCTGGAACGTTCCATCTCCCAAAGGGTTAAACTTCTTCTCTCCCCCTCTCTGAAATGAGGACGTGTGTCTTAATCCTGGATCACGAGCTGCCGTGGCCTCAGGCAAAGGCTGCTCATACAAATACACACACACACACACACACACATACAGTGATACACACCTCTCATTTCCACACCTCAGCTCATAAAAAGCTCACTTCACAAAGCAAACCAAAGCAGGCTCACCTGCCAACAGAGTGTGCTGAGGAGGAGGGGGGGATAAGGAGAGATGGAGAGATGGAAGTAGGGAAAAAGGGAGGGAATAAGGGATGAATGGAATGGAAGGAAGGAGAGATGAAGTGAGGCAGGGAGTGCTAATTGGGCCAGAGGTGAACTGGCAGGAGTGTTTAGCCAAGAGAAATAAAAAATATTGAGCTGTGTTTGTTTGGAGCAGTAAAGAGAGAGGGAGAGGGAGAGGGAGTGAAATCGGCCCCAGAACACAAGATGATGTAAACACATAGATAGATAGATAGAGAGATAGATGCAGAGATAGATAGATAGAGAGAGAGAGAGAGGAAGAGAGACAGTGAGAGAGAGAGAGAGAGAGAGAGAGAGAGAAAGAGAGAGAAAGAGAGAAACTACCTTATTTATCCCGTAGGAAATTCAAGCATCCTGTAGCATTCATAACATGACCGAGGATGAATGTGGGCACAAAAGTCGTGAGCTGACCAGTTTGATCTAACCTCACCTCAGGAACCTGTGCATCATAGACTGTCTCTTAGGTGCATTCGATATCCACCCTTCTATCTACCGTTCCACAAATAAAAGAAAAGGCCTATGATGTCATCCTGTGCTGAGATGCTTAAGTGTAGTATCCATCTCGTGTAAAGAGCTGGGTGAGGTGGTTTTGAAAGATCTAGCCAAGCGTTTCACCATAAGACCGCATTGTCTCACTGCCGGGAAGGTCTCAGTAAGACTCCCTCAAATGGGCACCTAGTGCCTTATTTATTTTACTGTCTGTGGGAAACTCTCAGTAATGCACAATGTTTATCTAGATGAACTCATAATTTTGCAGTCATTGTAGGCTTTCATCATAAGCCGCCTGTTGTTCTCTCTAATTGGTCTGGTGTGCACTTAATTGTCATTTATTTCCAAACAGCTGTCTTCAACATGTGAAACTGACTTTTGTTGCTCACTGATGGCCTGTTAAATTGTATTTTATTCCCTTTGGTTGTGTACCCTTATCTGTGTTGTTTTTTCAGTTGGTCAGATCTAATAGAACGTTGTCATCTCAAAAGATTTGAAATATAATGACATGAAATAACTGAGTTGTAAAACTGTTCAAGTGAATTGAGGACTTTAACGGTTTTATGATGACATTTCGACACTCCAGGACTTATCAGACGGTGGGGAAAAAAAAACATCCAAATGTTTTGAGGAACCTGCAGGCCATATCTAGCGTTGATTGGTAGGTGCTTCAAGTTTAAACCCTAAATCCTTGTGGTGGATGTAAGATTATATGTCATTTTAAGGTGTGTCTTCAAATGTCATTTTAGACATAAATTGCACCATAAAAGATATTCTGCAAGGTGGAATGCACTTTCTATAACCTCTGACATGTTCCTAGTGAGAGCTGACTGCAGAGTCAGCCTGGTGTTTAAGAGTGCGCTTTGCTCTGGGTTGAATAAGAACACTGGGGAGAGAGTGCTTCATTGGGAGTTATTCTAGCCGTTTGATTTATTGTAGCAGTGTGATTCATAAACTCACTCTATCGCTCTCTCTCACACATGCACACTAACTGGATTGTGTGTGTGTGTGTGTGTGTGTGTGTGTGTGTGAGATGCTTCACCTGAGAGTGCTCACCCTAGGGGCTTCCTAATGAGCGTTCTTTTCCCAGCATTCCTTAGTGAAAAGGTAAGACAGCGCCCATGGCCAAAAGAGACAGGCTCCTCCTGCAAACCAATTATTTACACTAAAATAACACTACTGATCTACTGACAACTCTCTCTCCCCTTTGTCTTTCACTTTGCCCCCCCCCCACACACACACACACACACACTCCCCCATTAAAACTGTGAATGGATCCAAACCATCTAACCCTGATGTTCAAGTTTGCTTTCTTTCTTTCTTTCTTTCTTTCTCTCTCTTTCTCACAAATGTCCTCACCAAATGTGGCCCTAGAGTCTGTAATGCTGTGTGGTAAACTGATAGCCCTGCTTGTCACCAACACTCACCCACTTTTGACAGCTTATCTGACGGGCAGAATTGCTCCTCTGGGGTCACTGGTGTTGTCACTCCCTGGAGGTCAATCCCCGGCGGAAGGGCAAGCCTTGTCTCTGTGGACAGCCCTCCAGTGTCTCAGCACTGGGAGGTGTATGTGTGTGTGTGTGTGTGCATGTGTGTGTGTATGCGCGTGTGCGCGTGCATGCGTATGTGTGTGTGTGTGTGTAGGTGTGAGTGTGTGCATGTGTGTGTGTATGCGTGTGTGTGCGTGCATGCGTATGTGTGTGTGTGTGTGTGTGTGTGTGTGTGTGTGTGTGGTGACTGTGTGCGTGTGTGTGTGTGTGTATTTGCATGCAGAGCCGGTGGGGTCGGGGTAGGGGTTTGGGCTGAAGGTCCCCTCATTGCCCCCAAATGGAAATTTGACTGGCAATGTAGAATGGGGGTGCGTTGGAAAGTGGTTGTGGAAGGGTGTGGTTTGGGGAGAGGGGGGGTTGAATGGGGGTAAACAGCTTTGAGAATCTTTCCGAGCTGCTGCTGCTGCTGCTGCTGCTGCTGTTGTGACTGTCTGCCCCTGGCTCCAGCTCCCAGCGTGGCACGGCATGCTTGCGGCGTGTAACATTAGACAGGTGCTGTTCGCCCGTGCTCCTGTGGCACTTAGCCCTCTGCCCTGTGTCTTTCAGGAGTCGCTGTCGCAGCTAATTCCCCCCTCAGGAGCACGGGGGAGGCTGGTTACTCTCTCTTGGCCCACCAGCCAGCTTACACTCCATCCTTCACCCCCTTGTTGCCTGTTTGTCCGATAAACACGGTGCACCTGTTAGCGGAACGCTGGTTGCCAACAAGACTGGCAACTCCGGCATTTATTGCTTTTTAATCACCTCTCTCTCATTTCTTTCTCTCTCTTTCTCTCTCTCTCATTTTCTCTCTCTCTCTTTCGATTCCTTGTATGTCTTGTAAATGTGAAGAATTGACAATAAAGCTGACTTTGACTCTCTCTCTGCTTCTCTTTTTCTCTTTCACTCTCTCTGCTTCTCTCTCTCTCTCTGTCTCTGTTTCTCTTCTCCTTACACCCGCTCCATATCACTGTCTGATACATTTACATATCTACAGATCTACAATATTGTCATGTACTATTTGTGTATGAATGTATGCTTGTACATAATTGAGCATGTATTTTGCATATGTGTATGTGTTTGCACGTTGACGTGTGGTTGTGTGTTTACACATCACCGCATATCTGTGTGTGAGTGTGTGTGTGTGTGTGTGTGTATGTGCATTTGAGTGTTTACATGTTTCTCAGCCAGCAGCCCACATGCATCTGAGAGTGTTTGTGTGTGTGCTTGTGTGCCCGTGTGTGTGCTTGTGCATGTGTATGTGTGTGTGTGTGTGTGTGTGTGTGTGTGTGTGTGATAGGGACACTTTGTTTTTATTTACCCCCCCTCCCCTCATTTGTTCCTGGCCCAGCTGTCCATGTTGTGTCTGGATAGCAGTACAGGCCGCCGCTGCTCCGACAGGAATGGGACCTCTGGAAAAGAGTCAACCCCGACAGACCTCTCAGCAATGCAGCGTGGACAGAGAGCGGGAGAGAGAGAGAGAAAGAGAGAGAGGTGGAGAAAGAGGGAGGGAAAGATGGACACGCCCAGGGATTCAATTCTGCTCCTAGAAAAACAATAGCTATGAGCAGAATGTGAAGTAGCCACTCGTGACCAGTCCATCTGAACCCAGATCTGTGGAAAGAAAAAATCTGGGCAAGGCTTTTTCTCTTTTCTTGTTTTCTTTTCTTTCTCTCTCTCTCTCTCTCTCTCTCTGTCTTTCTTTCTCTCTCTCTCTTTCTCTTTTCCTCTCTCTCTCTCTCTCTCTCTGTCTGTATGTGTTAGAACTCGCTGGGTTGATTTATTCCCACTCCACCCCATAGAGCACATAAGCTGCGCTCCTCTGTGGAATTCTCTCTGACGTAGAGCAGGCCATGGAGATATCAGTGCACTAATGGGGCTAACAGGTGTCGGGTCGAGTAGTGATCAGCAGCATGCATGGAAGTCAGCAAAGGCACTCAGAGTCTCAGACACAACTGAATGCTGTGACGGTAGTTGCTTCTTTATATATTAGAGAGGTTAGGACAAAATTGCAATGTGAAAATATTGCCAGGGAGCAATAAAAGAGGGGGGTTTCCATACGTTAGTGCGCCTCAGGTACCACTGTTTTTATTTTACTATATAATAATTTTATTATATTAAATATTTTCTTAGTTTTTATTATTTAACTGTCATATTTTACTCCTTTTTATTTTGGCTTCTTTTGTGACAAAGCTATTTTGGAGAGGACTCACTTGCTGAGTATGAGTGCAATATATCGCCAAGGATTTGCCTATTCATTAACACAGTGTAGACTAATACACAGATAGGACTGATCATGCTTGATAGGACGGTGATATTGGATGGGGCAAATCATATTCAATATGTCCAATCACACTTATGCACATAAAAGATGAATGATTGTTTCCACTTGTGATCATGGCTTCTCATCCCTTGTTTCCTGGAGACCTTGTTGAGATAACCAAAACCTTAAAGATAATGTATACATGTGAAGTGAAATACTACAGTGGTTGAGGAACCTGGATAGCCTTCCAGTAGCCTGGAAATTGTGGGTTTGAATCCCGGCTGCCACCGTTGTGCCCCTGAGCAAAGCACTTAACCCTAAGTTCAGCTCTAGGGGAGACTGGCCCTGATGCTATTGAAAGTTGACAAATTCAAGTCGCCTCGGATAATAGCATCTGCTAAATGCATAAATGTGCTAACATCAGCACATCAGCACAAGATACCCTCTCCACCTTCAAGTAACTCTTGAAGACCGAACTCTTTCAAGAATATCTCCTGGCTTGAATTCTGAATATCAGGAATACACTTAACCTCTTATACTTAATCTCTCTTTATATTGCTCTTTTATTACACTAAGGCAACTAAAAATACTGCAAATCCTATGTTAGCAATATGCACTCTTTGTTAGTTTTTTCATTGTCTTGTTGCTTGAATGTACCAAATTTAAATCATCAAAAACTGTGCCAAATGTTGTAGGTGTAGTATGTTCTCTAATCCAAGGTTTGTAGTTTTCCTTTTAAGTTCTTTCGACAATATTTAAATATGATTTCATCAGCATTCTTTGTAATTTCCAAGCACTGAAAGGGTTAACGTGTAACCAGCATAGCTCAATCTGAACACATTTGGTCTATCTGATGTTGATGAGGGCAATTTTATGCAGGAGAAATAAGGCATTTTATTATGGTCTAATAGATCAGGTTGTTCTTCGCACACATCCACAGAGCACGTAATTTTGTGTTTACGTAAGGCTGATCAAATCGCCCCCACCAGAGACCTTGTTGACACATATCATCTCTATAAAGCCACCATTGTCCAGACACCCTCTTTGGAACATAAGCTGGCATCTGATGGCGGGGAAAGTGGGGGGTGGGGAGGACTTTAGGCAGGATGTACAAACACTGAAACAAAATACCCGTCCTACGCAAGGACAGGGAGAGTGTCAATATGGAGCAATGCCATTCCTTCACCCATTTAAAATGGCATTCCTCCTTAAAAGCCTGTTTCCCACTGTCCCATGTGCTCCCATGTGCACAGGCCTTAAAAGTGATGCTGCAACTCATAATCCCCTCCATTTGTCCTCAAAATCTGAGAAATTCTGGTCATGTTCCTTTAGCAGTCTGTCTAATTTGAATCCTGAGAGAAACTGTATTTGTACACATTGTAGTTTAGAAACGAATGTAAACTGTCCAGTCTTAAACCATACAGTATAGTGTAGAGGGGAGGAGTGTAATTTCATTGTTTGTTTAACTTAGGCCTGTAGGTCAACAACCTTTTTACCAAAATGGATGACTATGCCTTTAAGAAAGTTATCACTTTACCATTTCGGAGGAATGTCTCTTAGCACTGCAACAAAACAATCTCTCTTCCAGAAGAGGAAAAAAAAATCCACATTGCCATGCCTTCTGGCGACGAAAAGAAAAGTGTTTATTTATTTTGCCAGCTTATTTGTGTTTTTCACAAGAAGGCCTGGCTCTAACCACCGCTGCAGCTGGAATCGCGTGGAAGAGTGCAACAGTTGTGTAAAGATCTCTGCACACCTTCACTCTAAACCACCTACTGTGCAGCAATCATAGGGGAGAAGAGGAGGAGGAGAAGAAGAAAGATGGAGCAAAGACAAGAGAGGAGAAGAGAAGAGGGGAGAGGGAGGGAGTGTGGGGAAGAAAGGAAACAGAAGAGAGGAATTAAAGAAAGGTGTAGAAAGGAGAAGAGACGAGAGTGAAGAGAAGTAGAGTGGAGCAGAGGAAAGAGAAGAAAAGAGAGAAGAGAGAAGAGGGGAGGGGAGGGGAGGGAAAGGAGAGAGATAAGTGATCTGATGAATAATGGCAGCTTGCGAAACCTGTTGGCTGCGATGAGGGAATGAAAAAAACAACACGCAGGGCTGGAAAGAAAGAGAGATAGAGAGAGAGAGAGAGAGAGAGAGAGAGAGAGAGAGAGAAAGATATAGATGGAGAAAGAGAGAGAGAGAGAGAGTGAGATAGAGATCTCTGCTGACGCTGCATGGCTATGAGTCAGTCTGTCTTACTCAGGTAGGAGCTGGGCTGCCTACACTGCTGTTCAGCAGAGGCTCTGCTCTCCAGACAGCCAGGCCAGGAATAGGGAGTCAGGAATTTCTTTGGAAGTGAATGATAAAAAGACAGCTGCGTAGGATGGTAAACAAAGAGAAAGGCAGATAGTGAGTGGGGCTTGATGACGGGCTTAATAACCTAAGGCTGGCATGGAGAGAGAGACGGGATAAGAAAGAAGAGGGAAGAGAGAAAAAAAAAGACAGGAAGACAAAGTCCAGACCATCCACTTTGGAGCTCCTGAAATCTCAGGGGTGCGTTAGGGCACACTCCATCCCTCATGTGACTCCTCAGCTATCTAACAACCCCCCCCCCCCCTCCCCACACACACACACACACACACAACCCCCCTCACACACCCCGCCACTACCATCTCTCATCCCTCTTGTAACTAAAGCCGAGGGGATGGCACCCGCAAAAATCCCCTGCAATGTTTGCCTGCTTGGAGAGCTTCAGATTCCAAACACTGGCGAGCAGATTGCAATGAAAAAATGCATTCCAGAAACATTGTGACATTTTTTTCTGTGAAACACACACACACACACACATACACAAACACACACACACTTAGTGTGATAAAATTAGAGCATTGTAAGGTGGCATGGGTCATATATTTTATTTAATGTCACCTCACCATATGTTGTGTGTATGTGTGTGTGTGTGTGTGTGTGTGTGTGTGTGTGTTGTGTGTGAGAGAGTGTGTGTGCATGTTTGCCGCTGGTATCCCAGGAATGTGCTGCGTGCTCTCACTTTCGGGGGTTTGCGTCCGTCGTGCCACGGCACTGTAGATCATAGCGATGATTGCTTGCCAACAGGGGGCAATGCACACCTTCTTGCATGCAGGGACACTAGGTCCTATACTGTCCCGTCTGCCTCCTTAGTCAGCAGTATACAGCAGCAGCAGCAGACAAGTCTCGGCCTTTCTGCTAATCCATCATATCACCATTCTTTTTATACATAGCGCTCTGAACTGAGCTTCTGCTGCACAGATACTATGCTGCACATAAATAGCTAAGGTGAAGCATGCTGCTGAATATGTTCAACAGATGGATATTTTACTTACAATGTGACACACAATTAGATTTTTTCCTCTGTGTTTTTGGAGTGTGTATGGAATGTGTGTGTGTTTCATGTCTATGCCATTTTTGGATGACTGAATTGGACTAATTTAATTTAATTTCCTACGGGATAAATAAAGTATCTATCTATCTATCTATCAATCTATATATATACTAGTAATCATGAATATTTGTGTGGTTTGAGTTTGAAGTTTAAAGCTGGCTGTTCTGTTTGGGTGTCTGCTCACTGACTCCTTCTGCCTTACACTAACTGGCACGCCCGGGCAGCATACTTTGGGTGTCGGGTTTCGTGGACTGGGGACAAAATTTGGCCATAAAACCTGATCCGGAGCATCCTCAGGGATGTGAAATTGAGCAGTATCCAGACAAGGGTTTCTCCGCCTGGCTCTGCTGAGCTCCAAAAAGCAGATCTTGACCTTTCTGTTGCTCCTGTTCCTTCCCTCGTCTTGTCTTGTCTCCTCTCCGCTCCTCTCCTCTTTTCCACTCCTCTTTGCTGCTCTCTTCTCTTCTCTGTGCTCTTCTCCTCTCTTCCTCCCCTCTCTGCTGCCCTGCTCTCTTCTCTTCTCTTCTCTTCTCTTTTCTTTTCTTGTCTTCTCTTCTCTTCTCTGCTCCTCTGCTCTCCTCTTCTCTCCTCTCCTCAGTTCTCCTATCTTGTTCCCTTCAGGCACACAAAGCCCATCTGGAAGAGTTGTGAGCCCTTGCAGAGTGAGGTTAAGATGTCAGGCAGACTGAGTTCAAGGAGCACCTACCTAGAGTGCACCCACAGGTACACACACACACAAACACCCGCACACACACACACACATCCCTGTTAAGGTCAGAGCTTCAGTACAGAGCCCCCAGCTCTCCCTGGCCTGACCTCTGGAAGGCAGCTGATCCAGGGCAGGAATGTGAGTATCTGATGCTTAAACTGCCCCCTCCCTCCCTCTCTTTACTCTCCCATTTGACCCTGTCCACCTCACACTCACTTAACCACCCCAGCACCCCCCCCCCTTTACCACCTCTCTTCTCTCTCTCTATCTGTATTTTTCTCTCTCCTTTCATCATTTTCTCTCACTTTCCTTTCCCCCCTTACTCTTTAAATCTCTCTTTCTTTTCATCTCTCTCTCTATCACACTTTCTCTTTCCCCCAAACTCTCTTTTTTTCTTTCTTTCTTTCTTGCTTGCTTGCTTTCTTATTCCCCTCCCCTCTCTCTCTCTCCTTTAACTTTCTTTCTGTGTCCCCGGCAACCCCATGGCGACCCCAGTGTGGATGTCTCCTCCTTGCGCTGGGTGGTATGTGACGGGAGGTCAGGCAGGTGTCCCTGCCGGCAAGGGAGATAAATTCAGAAGCACAGAGATGTCAGAACCCACGACAGCTGGGGCCGCTACAGTTTCACCAGATGTCTGCCGTCACTAACCTTCTCAGGGGATGGAGGAAGACTAGCCACCTTCACCCTGATCTCTCTCTCTCTTTCTCTCTCTCTGTCTTATTTTCTCCTTCTCCCTTCACCTTGATCTCCCTCGCTCCCCAAATGTCTTCTTTTCTTCACCCTGATCTCTCTCTCTTTCTCTCTCTCTCTGTCTCTCTCTGTCTTATTTTCTCCTTCTCCTTCACCTTGATCTCCTCGCTCCCCAAATGTCTTCTTTTCTTCACCCTGATCTCTCTCTCTTTCTCTCTCTCTCTGTCTCTCTCTGTCTTATTTTCTCCTTCTCCCTTCACCTTGATCTCCCTCGCTCCCCAAATGTCTTCTTTTTTTCACCCTGATTTCACTCTCTTTCTTTTATCTTTTCCCCCCTTCACCCTGATTGCTCTCTCTCCCCCTCTTTCTCTTTACTCTTTATCTGGCCACCACACCATCCCTCTCTCCTTCCTTCACTCTCCCACTGTCCCTAATTCTCTCCCCCTCTCCCTCTCTCTTCTACACTCACTCATTTCCCTCTTTTCACTTTTCTGTCAGTCCTTCTCTTTCTCTTTTTCTCTCTCTTTCTCTGAAAATTTCTATCTGGCTGACCCCCCCCCCCACACACACACACACACACGCATACACACAAACAGACACACACACACACACACACACACACACACACATACACACAAACACACACACACACACATACGATCCACCCCTCTCATGCTTGCCTGCCTGCCCATCCCTCCCGGTATGTAGCTGAGATACTGGACTGTAAATATTTTCTCAGCATACAAGTAATTGGGGGTGGGAGGTGCGATACAGGAAAAACAACATGCTATCTATCAGGGCGACGGGGGATGAGGTGGAGAAGAGGGTGTCTCGGATCTGACACATTCTGCCCTTCTGATTAATGCCCACATACACACACACACACACACGCACACACACTTCTTCGAATCCCCGACCCCCCACAATCGGCATTAATGGCTGGGGTGGAGCCGCGAGGTTGACAGTCCACGCTTAAGGAGAATCACATCTGTAGCCTGTGCGATGGCTATTATTACCAACAACACAGCTATTTATTGCCAGCGATGCTAACGCTGACCCAGCTCTCCCTCGCGACAGCTCCAGCTCAAATCCAGGCTCAATGGAACAAATCCCTGCTGACTGTGGCACAGGCCACAGGTCTCTGTCTCCAGGCCTTGTTTCTAAACCTACAACAACTACCCACTTTATGGTGTAGTGACTATAGCAGTGATACTTAAAGATGAGTGCAAAGAAATCATGGTGATATATAGGGATGTAAGAACGGAGCTGTCAAACCATTATTTTTTAAATCCCCTTCTTCACAGCTATGCCCAAGCAGTACAGTGCATTCAGAGCCCCCTGGTGGGCAGTAGCGGTACTAGCCTGGAAAATCTCACAGTCCAAATCTTTCCACGCTTGGCTTCTTTGTGCCCTCTGAGACTGCATTTCATTTCTGCCCCCTCTGACTTGGCACTGTCTGGGCATCAGCAATGCCAATGCCCCTCTGTTGGGACCTGGACTGGCGGCAAGGAGAGCCAGACCAAGGGACAGAGGGCATCAGACATGATGCCCCAGAGTCAAGCTATATCACACTATGCCTGATGCCAAACTGTGGAAACTTGATTGGCTGGATCGGAAATGGCTGGTTTGTTATCAGTGAGGCCCAAGGGGCTTTATAGAAACAGCAGGATGTGGAACTGTGGACTAACCGTTGGGACATCCCCAATATTGAAATCTGAGTGAGTGATAGAGAGAGTGAGAATGACTGTGCAAGTATGTATTTGTGTGTGTGTGTGTGCCTGCATGCATGCGTGTGTGTGTGTTTGTGGTGTGTTTGTTGGTGTGTGTGAGTGTGTGTGTCTGTGCATGTGTGTGGTGTATGTTTTTGAGTGTGTGTCTGTGTGCATGTGTGTGTGTGTGTAGGATGGCGTGTTTGAGTGTTTATGTGTGTGTGTGTGTGTTTGTGTCTGTATGCCTGCATGTGCATGTTTGTGTGTGTGTGTGTGTGTGTGTTGTGTAAGAGAAAGGGAGAGAGAAAAAGAGACAGACACAGGACACACAACTTGGCTAACTGATCTGTATTGGCATGTATCCAGCCAACCCCAATCAATCTGCCAGAGCCTGCTATCCCAGCTAATGAGATAGTGGTGATAATGACAGTACTGTGTGTGTGTGTGTGTGTGTGTGTGTGTGCCTGTGTGCACTCTTCTCACTTCACTGCACACTGCTGATTTCTAGTAGTGTGTGAGTGTCTGTTCCCAGCATTGTGTGTGTGTGTGTGTGTGTGTGTGTGTGTGTGTGTGTGTGTGTGTGTGTGTGTGTGTGTGTGTATGCGTATGAGCAAGAGGATGACTGGGAGGTCTAAAATGCTATTAGTGTTATTTGTGTAGTTGTAAATGTGTGTGTGTGTGTGTGTGTGTGTGTCTGTGTAATGATGAGGGTGTGTGCTGTGGGACAGAGTTTGTGTGTGTGTGTGTGTGTGTGTGTGTGTGTGTGTGTGTGTGTGTGTGTGTGTGTGTTGCTGGGAGTAAATGTGAAGGTGTGCTCCCTCTTTTTGGGAGGGAGTGGGTGAGGGTGTGTGCATGTGTGTTTGTGTGTGTTGGCGTGTGAATTGGGTGTGTATAAAATGTGTGTCTAAACTGCTGTGATCCCAGATGACGTTCTCCAAAGACAGGTCTAATTACTGCAGGGCGAATCCCAGTCGCCTGCAGAGGGCAGAATAGAGGGGGGTCTGTCAGAGTGGGTCTGAGGATCTGGTCTAAGAGTCTGTGTCTGATCCAGGCCTTTTAAGATGCTCGGGGAGATAAGAGCAGCCAGTAAGGCTATGGTGTGTAAGTGTGTGTGTGTGTGTGTGTGTGTATGTGTGTGCGTGAATGTCTCTGAGTGTGTGTGTGTGTGTGTGTGTGTGTGTGTGTGACATTCAGAGCATGGGTGACTGATGGGTCACTGTTGTTTCTCATGTTGTTGTTGTTGGATGACCATCGCAGTGGCCAGAGGGGTTTGAGATCCCGGTGACAAACGAGTGTGACCACACACACACACATGCTCACACACACACACACACACACACACACACGACCCTGATGCACTCAGTGAAGACGCAAGCAGAGTGTCTCCGAAATTCTAAGCTCTACACCGCAGCTTCAAGCATTACACAGTGATTACTCTAGGACTACTCCAGGCATGTAATTGGAACGCTTCTGTGATGCACCTTGTGCATCCCCAGTCTTAGACTGTATCAACTGCATGAATGCTTTGTGGCATAGCAGTTAAGGACCCTGGCTAGCATGGTAGTAGTCTGGAAGTTGTGGGAATTGTGGGTTTGAATCTTGGCTGCCACCATTGTGCCCTTGAGCATGTCACTCAGCCCTAAGTTGCTCTAGGGTCTAGGGAAATGATACCTGACAAATGTAAGTCGCTTTGGATAAAAGCGTCTGGTAAATGTAAATGCATGATGATAAAAAGTAAGATGTTAAGATGTGATGCAGCAAAGGTTATGTGATATATATCATATATCCTATATATATTTTCCTATAGGATAAATATAGTATCTATCTATCTATCTATCTATCTATCTATCTATCTATCTATCTATCTATCTATCTATCTATCTATCTATCTATCTATCTATCTGTGGTTGTGCACATATATGTCTATAAATATTATAATATGTGTGTGTGTGTGTCTGTGTGTGTGTGTGTGTGTGTGTGTGTGCTTGTGTATATATGTGTGTGTGAGAGAGAGAGCATTTCAGTGTGTGTACGTTCTTAATGTGGCTATGCAGGAATGACAAATGGAGTCTGGTGATATTACTGCCTATCACTCACTGAGGCAAAAGCTAGGGGTTCTTTTGAGACCTCGATGGGATCTTATCATATCACATTTCAGTGTTTTCAAAGCATTTGCCATAACATCTGCATACCCATAAGTGGGTTTTTAGCTGTTTGGGAAACACTTTAGGAAAACTCAGAGGCATCTTCTATTTCGACAGAGTTATTTTGTTCAGCAGCAGCAAACACATTCATTGTGTGTCATACCCTTTTTCCTTAATTTACCTGTGAGTAATGTACCACTAATATCAGCAGCTGTTATTGCCCAACATCATTGTGTTGTGTAATAATCTGACATGTACAGAATCATGTACAAAAACACAAACTTTTTCGGTAGCAGTGGAGTTGGTACATTAAAAGGCCATAGTATCAATTAGCGATGCTAAGCTGTTTGTAAATACAGAACATTTTCATGACATTCAGTTAACGTCTCCTCTTGATCCAGTCTCGGAGAAAAAACAGTCATCTTTTGTGTGCAGCCTGTCTCTCAAACAAACTTAAAGTTGTTTTATTCAGTCCTCGGGTCAGACAAAAGCATGGGTTGAGACATTTCAACATATACACATACATATACAACCATGTTTTTTTTCCCAGCTTGACTGACAGTATCTTTAGGGTACAGCTAAACAGACAATTCATGCAGAGGTTGCTTAGCACTGACTGGGTAATTCTGCAAGTACAGCAGGGCAATCGCCAGCTATGTCTGCTTTCGTAACATTTACTCTAAACCTACACAGGGTTGCGGGAGTTTATTTCAACTGCCTGGAGAGATAGCTTCACAGGTGCAGTAACAATGTCAGTAAGCGTCCAACTGACTCTTGCTTGTGGATAAGCGGTGCATCTGCAGGCGTGTCCTGCTAGCAGCAAAGGAGGGAAGACACAAAGAACAGAGGGCCCACGTCTGAACATAGGGGAACCCCGCAGGGCCCCACAAAATACAGAGAACCAGTCTGTCCACCTCCTCATTCATCTTTACTCTCTTTTCAAATAGGGGACCCATGCACAAATAGAATCAGATAGGGATTAAGAGTGTAAGGACTGACGACGGGGGAGTGGGGGGGGGGGAGGTCATGACATTAAAAACCAAAGCTTTTTTTTTCTGGTAATGAACTTGGCATTAAAACACATTTTTCTTTTCCTTTCCTTTTTTTTAAAGCTCACTGTGGTTAATTAAATATTGCACAAGAGAGAGAGACAACAGCCAACACAAGGAAGCCACTGGTCAGAGAAAATTAATTCAGATGGATTAATAGGAGACAACCCTAGAGTTTCTCATGAGCTACTATGTGGCTCTGTTGTTGTCTTTGTTTTTCTTTGTGGTTGAATTCAAACAAAACAGACAGGAGATCCTCTCCGAGCTGCTTGAGCTGAACTCTCATTCACTGCCTCTTGAACTGGAGTCCATTCAAATGATAGATGAAGTGAAGTTGGCTTCAATGATACACATGGTGAAGTTGATAAATGTCATGAGGTTGACTTAAATTATGATGTGCCTCAGGGCCTCAGGGCCTGTGTCAGGATATTGGATGCAGTTTCTCTGTGCTAATGTTGGCTGTGCAGTCTTACAGCTGAAACCAATAAGAGGATAAACTGTATGCTGGGCACATTTTGTCCTTGGTGTTCTTTCTTGTTCAATAGAAACTTTGTTCATCATCCAGTGGGTGAGTGAGTACTCCATGATGGCTCATATTTCAAACATAAAATATGACACTTTATGAACATATTTTTAAAACATAAAAACATTTTTTTTTTGGTGCTTGGAGTACATTTAGTCTTTGGTGCTCTTTTCGGGTCAATAGAAACTTTGTTCATTAAACAGTGTGTGAGTGAGTACGTCTCATTCATAATGTGTCATCTGTCAGCCAGAATAGTGATGAAAGTAAGCATCAAGTCTTTCCTCATCTCAGTCGGATCTGCTCAGACCCTGAGCAACCTAGCTAAAGACACTGGAGGACAAAGTAGGGCAATCCAGTATCTAGCAAGAGTGCACATTCATACCAACAGTTGAAAGTCATTATCTCTGTGGCCCAAGGGACACTGTATAAGCAGACCACACAGACTGCGAAAAACAGAACGATGGGACATCCCCAATGCTATAATGTGGGTGAGAGATAGCATAGAGTGTGTGTGTGTGTGTGTGTGTGTGTGTGTGTTCCTGTGGCACAGAGAAAAAGAGAGAGTGGACAAGAGAAGAGAAAAAAAAATAAAAGACATCTTGAGAGAAAGTGAGGCAAGAGATGAGCTGTCTGATTTGTTAGGGCTTGTATTGAGCCAGCCTGCTTGATAATCTGCCAACGAACCACTAATGTGATTGCAGTTGTGCAAACTGCTGATTTTGATTCTTAAACAGCAGATTCTTTTTATTTATTTTTTATTTTTTTATTTATTTCACACGTGTGAGACAACAAACATGTGTGAGACTGATCACATACCCACAAAACTGATATTGCTAGTCCCCAGGCCCACAGTTTGCACTATTTGTCTTTTGGAAAGTTCAGTGAGAGTTCAAAGTGAAATGACCTGTGATGTCTTATATGTTATCCACAGTATGTGTAGACTCCTTTTTTTCACTTCTTTCTCACTGTTTGCATGGAAGTGAATGTCCTGTGATACATGGTAATAATACATATTGTAATCAGATTAAAGGAGAAATCTGGTGTGAATCGATCCATACCCCTGTTATTCCACGTCACTGATCACTGTCGGTACAACAAAGAATGCAGAAATGTGGTACAACATAGACAGGATAATGAAGCAGCACCTAACATTAACTGAGTGGGGCATAGTAACTTACTTCCAGCTTTAATTTCATTGTGCCCAATTCAGTTAACGTTAGCTGCCGCTTCTTTTTTCTGTATATGTTGTATCCAAGTTTTTTTTACCTTTTCTCCGGCCGACCTGAGGGCAACAGGGACATGGACTGATTCTCACCAGACCTCTATTAAAGAGGCATTAGTCTGTCAGTCCACTGTAGGACCATATATGGACATGCTTATCATCATCTGAGTTAGGAGTAGCATTGATTTAAACAGTTAAGAATAGATCCTGCTGTAGAGTTTTTATTTGTTTAAACAATCAAGATAATCCTGTGCTGATGTAGTCCCATAAAATACATAATGATATCATATGCGCTATAAGGTCAAAGCTGAGCCCACCATAATGTTTGAGTGACAGGTGGTAGTGTGTTAATACTGGCCTGGATGAATTGGATCTGTCCTGTCATAGATGTTTTTTTTATGGCTGGTTGAGGTGTCAATCAGAGGATGCTAGGGACCAGGTGACATTGGCCGTTATTGGGTGGTGATGTAAGTTTGGAGCCTGATGTGTTTATTGTTCGACACCCTGCTGGTCGATCACGTCCCATTAGGGAGTTGTCCTTCGTTCTGTTCGGTAACACCCCGTCCCCCCACCCCCTACTCACACAGGCCACCACCATCACATCACCGAGGCCTGCAGGTTGAAGTGAAAGCCAATCTGGTCGATAACCAGGCAAACAGCCACCTCAGCGGCCAAAAGCAGGTCATCCAAGGTGGGTGAGGTGGGTGCTATGGGTTGGGCTGTAGGTGGTGGTGGTGGGGAGAGAGGGGTCGACATAATAGATGGTATATGAGCACCCTCAGTAGGAATGTGTTGAAAGCCGAAAAGAATGAATTGCTTTCACAGCCTCGTGTCAGAGCGATGCCCGCTAGCCTGTTCGCCCACGCAAAGGGGTGCGATCTGCGGCAGCTGCCCCCGTCAGATTGACAGGTGACGTTATGCGGCTGGAACCTGGTCCATCTAACACCGTGAAAGCCCCCTACCCAGCAGCCTTCCTCACGACCCCGGCTCAGCTTTCACCTCCGTACCACTGCCATGTCCAACTCCCTAAGCCCAGCCAATTACAAAAACAGATTACACACCCAACGCGTGGCTAATTGAGCTTAGCTCTTGTGCAACTCGTAAAAACAGGCCTGAAGTGGGATGCTGATTAGGCCATACTCCATTGAAAACAGAGTATTGTTGAACATTTACAACTGCACTCTTGTGCTGATGGCAATGACTCAGTGCAGAGATTTGACAAAGTGAAATGGGCACCTCTCAAAGCAAATACACTGGTCTCCGGGCAACACCAGACATAAACACATGGATGCTGACCAGCTTGCCAAGCAGAACACAGAGACATGAGGAGCAGAGCACAGTGAGGATGGACGAATAGTTCATCTGTCGCTAGAAAGCTTTTGTGAGGACAAAACACGACTGCTCTCCTTCATTTAATATGTCTCAAGAGGCTATTCATAGGGCTGTATGGAGTTGGACCTTTAACCAGAAAATATCTCTTGGACTATTTAAATCGGGTTGCCTTTCACCAAGAAAGAATGGAGTTCTTTCTCTACTGAAACAAAAAGCAAAATATTACCACTGTGTTTTGCCTATGCTGTCTAAGCAGTGATGGGGACCGCTGAATGATCTTTTACCCCTGAGACCTTCAGACAGAGGCCTGTAAAATGTTTGCTTGCATTCAAGCATCCCTCTCAGTCCACTCCATGTTTTATTTTTAAAGACTATCCAATGACAAAGGACACTTCAAACCCTCTATTGGGTTACATGTGGCGGGGTGTAAGTCCATCCGCTCCTGGGTCGGGTGTCACCAGGATGCCTCCGACCATCATTATGTGCCACACACACACACACACGCGTTTTAATAGGCCGGGGCCAGCAGACCAATCACACTTGTCACTCAGTTGCCGGGATACCAGCCTCCTGGTTGCTAAACACCAGTCCAGGAGTTTTACATCATAGGCTATATTTCTGAAAGTTAGAGTATCAAAGATAGGGTTACCTCAGTGAAGTGCTGACGTGTAGGCTCACTGGAGGAGAGGAAGCCGAAGCACCTGCTTACTGAGCCTCCACACCACCAGGTCCACTCCACTCTCCCCTTACACAGTGCCACCATATGTTTTATTCCCACTGGCTCGCGACTCACAGCCCACTCGTCCAGATAAACAGCAGGCCACTGAGGAGATTTATGATGTTGTTCATCGAGATTTAAAGTGTTGTTTATTGAGGTTGCTTGGGTATGAAATGTGCTACATACATAAATAAAATGGTCTTGACTTGCTTTTTGGATGACCCAGGATGCAGGACCCAGGTTTTCTTCATCAAAGTAAAATAGACTCAGTTATGCTCAGGTTGAAGTTTACATGATCTGTTGTATGAATCTTATTGTGCTGTGTTATTTGCTTTCATGGCTCTTAACAGTTGGGCTAATGTGTAGTCGCTGGAACATGTCATAGAAAACACCTTGTGAGTCAAAG
Organism: Tenualosa ilisha; assembly: GCA_015244755.2. NCBI lineage: Eukaryota > Metazoa > Chordata > Actinopteri > Clupeiformes > Clupeidae > Tenualosa > Tenualosa ilisha. The sequence continues at coordinate 322,164 of PYXC01002463.1, read as the reverse complement.
GTGTACATAAAGGAACATAATTATAACAATAACAGTAACAATAACAATAAGTAGAATAATCATCATCATGATAATACTTACAGTTATTATTATTATTATTATTATTATTATTATTAGTCGTAGTAGTAGTAGTAGTATTAGTAGTATTAGTAGTATTAGTATTAGTAGTAGTAGTATTAGTAGTAGTAGTAGTAGTAGTATATTGTTGATGTGTTATTATATCATTATGAATACTATATAATAATAACATTATTACAACAGCAGCAACTTAAGAAAAGAAATACAAGTGTCTCGTCCATAACATACGAGAGTTGTTTTTTTTATATAATATAAACTTTATGTCATGACTCTTTAAAAAGTGTCAGGGTTTGCAAAAAGAAACACAAAACTTAACAGCTTAAGCACTTAAACACACATATTCTGATGAAAGAGTCCTCTATCTTACAGGGTGGATTTTCCGTGATTGATGGTGTGTGGTCCATGACATTCCCATGTTACACATCTGAGGACATTTTTTCTGTTGACTTGACGGCCATTAATAACACCTGTTTACAAAATGTCATAATATTAATTAAGAGATTCTGAGCAACAGACATGAAAAACAAAGCAGACCAGAAATTTGATGATGGTACTTTCCATACTGTCATCACAGTTTTAATGTGTCCATTAAGGCAAGGCAAGGCAAGTTTATTTCTATAGTGCATTTCATACACAGGGGCAGTTCAATGTGCTTTACCAAGATAAAGGCAAAGAACAGTGAATAATAGAAAATTAAATGACACAAAATGACAGAGGAAAAAAAGAAAAACAAAATAAGTAAACTAAATAAAATGAATGAAATATAAAAACCTAATTTTAAGAGAATCAGCAATCTGAGCTGATGCGAGCTGATTTCGAGTCAAACTTCACTCACCCAGTCGGTGAAAACAGTCAGCAGCTCAGTCTCCTGACTGTAAGTAGTGCAATTATGGGTTTTAATGTTGAACGTGTAATGTTGCAGAGCAACTAAACAATTCCTGGAACAACTAAGCCCTGTGCTAATTCCAGAGCAACCACAACCAGCTACTGTATGTCACTGAGCCCACTTTACCCGACAAACTGTGACACCTTGCGTCACTTGTGGAATCACTTTTTCTGCTTGTGGAACCACCTTTTCCACAGAAAAGAACAGGACTGAAACCCCCGTGGTCAAACGTGCATGCGTTACAAACAGACAAGGCAGTTCAAGAACAGTGAGTAAGAGAAAATAAAATGACATGAAATAAAAAAAGAAAGTGATTGAAAATGAAACAGGGGTGATAACAAATACAGTAATATAATGAAGTAAAAGTTAAGTAATAAAAATAAAAATAGTTGATGAATGAAATAAAAAATAGTTGAAATAAGGTAATAAAATGTTAAGTGATACAGGATTAAAAAGTTCTAAAGTGAAGTAATAAATGATTTAAAACAAATCAACTAATTATTTGTGATATTTAAAATGAAAGACCTTAATTACTTATCTGACTGTAGCATATAGTTGCAGTGTAATTCACAAGTAAATGGCCAATGTAAAATGGACAGTAATATTTGGTCAGGACATTTCTATGTCGGCACATTTAACAACGTGAGCTTGTTTGTTCAATGTACACTCATATTTTTAAAAATCTGGTGAAAAGGTAAACAGATGACCGAAGGAGAGGAGGCATCCAAAGGTTGAACAGGTTTATGTCATCAATTCCGTAAACAATGCAGTGCTGTTTTGGCTGTTAGCACATAATCTCCTCCTGCTATCAACTACTATCAAAACAACACCCAGTGACACCCTTGCCCTCATAACATGCTGAAAAGGATTTATAAGAAAGGTAACAAACAATTTGGGTTCTCACCGAAAAGTGGACCTACTGGATTTTCCCCCCTTTTGGCATCCAGCCCTTTAATAGGTCGCCCCTGGCATTGCACATTTTTTCCCATGAATGGTGACACAACTTACCTCAGATGTTGAAGTCACTGCGGTGAATGTCAGACAAAAAGAGTAAAAAAGGTTGAATCATAGTGTGAGGCGTGGGAAAGGCCTACCTATTATGTCTGACTGAAAAGAAAAACATTGATATTCTGGCACTTCCAGTAAATGTGTCAGATTTGGGAACCAGTTCTTGTTTTAGAAGTCTGTAATCAGATGTGTTAACTGAATCTTCATACAACAAAAAGGTGTTAGATATTATTAGCCGCCAGCTAAAATACATCCTTAGATTATACTGATATATTTTATTGTTATTTCAGAACATTTTTGCTTATTTTTTTTACTGTTCACACATCTAAGCCATGACTGTGCAGTCACACACGGCTCAAACCACAACATCGAATTCGCTGATGGCACAACTGTGGCAGGTTTGAAACGCAGAGACAATAAGGCAAAAAAACGAATCATTGATTTCAGACGACCTCCAGGCAAACACACTCCACTGTCCATTAACAACCTTTCTGTTGAGTTTCTGGGCGCACACGTCACAGACAGCCTCACATGGACCAAGAACACAACATACATTACACAAAAACCCAGCAATGTCTCTATTGTCTATGGGAGCTGCAAAAGGCCTACCACCCCTACCCCATCCTGACAACCTTCTGCAGGGGAACTATTGAGAGCATCCTCAGCTGTACCATCACCACATGGTTTGGGAACCACACTGCTGTAGAACGAAAGACCCTGCAGCGGATTGTGAGGACGGCTTTAAAAAAGATCATTGGGACCTTTCTTCCCTCCTTTTCCGACATCTACAACACCCACTGTCTGCGTAAAGCTACGAACATTGTTAAGGACACAACACACCCGTCCCGTGCACTCTTCTCCTTACGGCCATCAGGTAGAAGGTACCACTGTATAACTGCCTGCACCTCCAGAGTAGGGAAGATTTTTTCCCCTCAAGCAGCCAGACTGTTGAATAATAAAACATGACATGTTTTATTCTCACTGAACCGAAATGCACTCCTGCACTTTTTCTAAGCTGCTAAATGCTATATATTCTGCGTCCACCTCACTATATATTCTACCTCACGTGAACCTAACATTCCTGTTACAGTGCTCTGTTACAAGTGTACTTATGCCCTGTCTTTTGTTGTCTGTTGTCTGTCTTACATGCTGTACTTAAGTTGCAAGTAGGAACTGCGCTTTATGTATATCTATAAAGTGTGTGCACTAAATGTAGCCTAAGTGTGTACTAAATGTAGCCTAAGTGTGACTAAATGTAGCCTAAGTGTGTACTAAATGTAGCCTAAGTGTGTACTAAATGTAGCCTGTTGCAAATGTCTTTTCATCTTAAACGTAGCACCACTCCAATCCATGATGATATGTTGTTTTGTGTATATGGCTGAAATGACAATAAAACCCACTTGACTTGGATTGCATTGGTTTATTACTGTTGTTAGTCTGTGTTGTTTATTTTCCCCTGAAGGACAAACTTTTTCCAGAATGGAAGAAGCAGTGATTCAGTTACGGTCAACACACACTGCTGGAGCCAGGTGAAGAAAGACGCAAATTTGACATTGTGTTGAGTGTGTGTGTCTGTGTGCGTACATGTGTGTGTGCGTGTGTCTGTGTGTCTGTGTGTCTGTGTGTGTATATGTGTATGGAAGAAGCAGAATGGAAGAAGCAGTGATTCAGCTACAGTCAACTCAAACTGCTGGAGCCAAATGAAGAAAGATGTCATAAATCGACTGGCATCATGCAAATTTGACATTGTGTTAATTGTGTGTGTGTGTGTGTGTGTGTGTGTGTGTGTGTACATGTGTGTGTGCGTGTGTCTGTGTGTCTGTGTGTGTATATGTATACGTGTGTACGTTTGTGTGTGTGTGTGTGTGTGTTTGTGTTGAAACATTTATAGCTGAAGCATTTACTTGATTAATTTGCATATTGCAAGTGTGTGTGTGTTTTTTCTGCACAGCATGCTTTGTAAATCTGCAGCTTATCCAAACCATGTTGCCTCAACCCCCACCTACAGGTTTACTTCTTGGGAATCAAACCTATAACCGGTCTATTTCACTTAAAATATGGGAAACACTGACATGCCTCCTAAATAGAGGTGTGTGTAGGAGTGACTCATTATTGTTACCCTTTTCTGCTCCTGGGTGAAAGGTGAAACTGTTTGTTGTTTCAATATTGCTTCACTTTGACAGTTAAGTGTGAACGATGAGGTAGTCATTTCATCCCTAATTAACTTCAGATAAAATCATGACCATCAGTGACCATTAAGTCCTGCTAGAGAACTTATGTTGATGAAAGATGATATGGCTTTATGCATTCTGCACACATACAAAAGCCTCATTTGCTGCCCTTCACCAATGTGATGGTCTCTCAAATAAGGGCTGGATAGTTGGTGCAAAGCATCATCTATGTGGAAGAGACTGCAGGTGAGTGGACATTGTGTCAAAGTATACACTTAGTGTTAGACACTGTCCCACTGGCCTTTGAATTTTTCAAATGTCTGTCTGAAATGTCTGAAGATACAATTTCACTGTCTCACGTTCCACCCTACGCTTTAAAAATACTGCCCACTACTATGAAATGCTTACTGAAATGAGAAATCACACATTATAACATTAGCAAGAAAAGACATATACCAGCATAACTCAGACTTTTAATAAATGTGTTTTACTCTTTCTAAGTCATGCTTTTAAATTAATAATTTTTAACACTGGTGAACTTGGTTGGACCATAACAGTACTGTAGTTGCTAGGCAGTTTTGTGAGACCCACACACAGGCACATCCATGTAAATGTGCTGCCCTGTTCTGTCCCACCCCCAGAAAGAAGAAAAAAAAACTAAACTTTATTTTCTTAACTGACATATTTCTCTCATTTATTCAGGAAAAACTCCTATTTTTAACTATATGTATTTTTTAGTACATTTCCTTGATGAAAATAGACAGTTTTTCTCAGATAATCAGTGATTTTAATTGTCTTAAACTTGATTCATAAAAATAGTTGTGATTGAAGTCTTTTCTTGTTAATTCAGAAAAACAGGACTAGTAACATACAGATGAAGCGGTACAGCACACATCACATTAACACTTGTAATAGTACCATTATTACTGACTTCATTATCACCAAAGTGTTTTATGAGCATTTTGTATTTAATTAAAATACAAACAGATACATACAAAACGAATGTTTAAACAATGGAAATGAAGTTTGTAAATAAGGGTCTTTGAGAATTTCAATTACTAAATTGGTTTAATCATTTGAGGAATTTTTACAATTAATCTTCCAGAATATTCCTTGGTGAGAGCTGGACTTGATTGGGTGGGACTGTAAACAATGGCAGAGTTGCCGGGCAGTTTTAAGTGAGTGACCCACGGGCCACAGAGCTCCATGAATTATCACCCTTCAGACGCTGCATCGGACACTGGGGCTTTTGACTCATCAGGATTTTCCCTCCGTTAGTCACCGACGAGAATACACCCACCCACTCGCACACACGTCACACACACACACACATGAACACACACACACACACACACTTGGCCCATACATACATGCACACATACACACACACAAACACACCAACCCACATACACACACACTATCCTCGCATATGCACACGTACGCATAAACACACACGCACACATAAAGACAATGGCATGTCCGGCTGCCACACGACCCCTGGGGGTCCTGAGAGAGGTGGGAGTGTGCCGGTCCCACGGCGTGTGTGCGGTAAACTCTCCACGTCTCTCTGGGGCCTCAGAGCTAAAGCCCTCCACATCAGCTGGGCTTGACAACTGCCCACTGGCATCCTATAAGCAAACGCTGGGCATTAACTGGTGACATGGTCTCCAACCCCGCTCTTATCCACCCAGTGAAAGTGCCACATCAAGTAGGAAGTGGTAGGGTGGTGTGGTGTGTGTGTGTGTGTGTGTGTGTGGATGGCTGGGGGCATGCAGTTATGAGTTAGGGGGGGTTTTTTGCATGTGAGGTGGGGGTGAGTGGTGTTGGGACACTCTAAGGTTACATAGGCAGTAGCAATCAACGTCTATACATGCTGTCCTGCCACCGCATAGAAACAGCCAGTGATTTTTGTGGAAGATTAGCACCATGCTGGCGAATGGCGCTCTTGTCCAGTCCGAGGCCCCGCACTGGTAATGAAGTGATTGAGATGAGCTAAGGGGCACGGAGGCCCACAGATGACGACCCTGACAGGGTAGCGGCGGTTCGCGGGCATCAGTCTGCAGCTGACACTGGCCTGCTGACGCGCAAATATAACACGGCCGAAACGCATCACATGTGAGGTAATAGAGGGGGCTTGATGTGACTGAAGCACGATGCTGGCATGTTAAGGGGTAATTAATGATGTCACGGTTCATGTTTCAGGTCAAATCATAACCGTAATCACTCAGTGAGGTCGTTTAAGTGAATCAGGTTTGGGGAGGTGGATTAACCTTGCAGAGAGGAGAGAGAGAGCAGAGGAGGACACTGTGTGCACACACGTACCGATGCCATATGTAACTATGTGGCTTGAGAACCTTGCTTGAATCATTTTGTAATTTATGTCCTGGGTAGATACTGGTTTTATTATTATTGTTATTATTGTTGTTGTTGTTGTTGTTATTATTGTTATTATTGTTATTATTATTATGATCACTGTATAGCCTGTTCAGCCTCCAGAGCAGCGGAGGAGAAAGAAGAAAGAAAGAAATTCCAAGGAAAAAAAAAAACTTCAAAGCTTTGTTGTTTGATACTTGCGGTGCTTCCAAATTTGGATTTTCCACAGTCAGGGGTAAGGAAATATGTGCAACCTTTAGACAAAGCAGGTGCTTAGTCAGAGTAGACGCAGAAGAGCCAGGAGGCTCTGATTTATGCGGCCCAAGGCATCCATCCCGAAAGTGGCCCTCAGTCTCTGATGCGTTTGAAGAAGGCAGGATTGATGTGGAGCAGTTGCTCTGTCACATCTGTCATCTTACTTTGTAAATTACTGACGTGGAGAGCAGGCGCCTAGGCTGCGAAACACCGTGGGAAATCAATGGCAATGAACAACAGCCAACTTCCCAGGCATGTTTTAGGGACTTTAAACAGAGATGGCATTTGAGCACATGTCAACATAGCATACAGTAATCAAGAGCAATATTTAACTTATACTCATAAGATTGAAATAACCATACTGTAAGCATGGCATGGCAGATGGCAGTCATA